>VDFB02275514.1:104095-132738 GCA_007258455.2 Sequoia sempervirens
AAGCTCTATTGTGTTATCTACAAGTGTCATCATAGCTCCCACTTTTGTTTAACCCTCTAGTACATACAATGTACCAAATTTGCATCCTCTACAATCACCAATGCTCCTTTTGTTACCTTCCACACACTTGCTTCAAATGTAACACTACATCAAGGGCATCCAATTACCCAACTGAGATCATATTTCTCCTAAGTTGAGGAAAATGTCTAAAATCCTTTGCCAACCAAATATTATCATTTTTCATCTTTAGTAGCACATCTCCCTTGCCAATGATGTTGCAAGGCCTATCATCATTGAGATAAACCTTGCCAAAATTATCGACTTGATAATTTATGAAATGATCTATGCATGATGTCACATGAAATGATACTTTTAAGTCATGTACCCAAACATTTACAGTGTCATTTTCTTTAGATTGGTTTTCAACCTTCTTGTTCTTTAGTGAAACAAATTCTTTCATGCAACCTTCCTTACTACAATGCCAACAACTACCTTTCCTGCCTTTGAATTTTGATCTTTTGTTGGACTTTGATCTTCCCCTCTGACTATCTTTCTCTCGTTCTCTATTGTTGACTACCAAAGCATCTCTTGATGAAATACCTTAGGTTTTTCTTCTCATGTCCTTGTTGAGAAGAACCCCAACAACATCATCGAATTTTAGTATGCTTCCCTTCTTATCAAATATTGAATTGCTATAGTGATAAAAACTCCTTCCCAACTATTAGGTAATGAACACAATAACAAGATACCCTTGATCTCATCATCCAATGTAATGCCTACTGAAAGTAATTGACTGATCAAGGTGTTGAACTCGTTCAAATGATTTGTAAAGGTATCAACTTTCTGCATTTTTAAATTGCACAATTTCTTTATCAAAAATATCTTGTTAGATGCAGAGGCCATCTCATATAAGTTTGGTAGACGATTCCATAATCCTTTCATCATCTTTTTCTATTGAGAGATTGCTAGGTAAAAAGAGAATGATTGTAACCACCGCCTTCTGATCCAGTTTGTGTAAATCTTCATCTGACATTGCAATTGGCTTTTTTGATTTTCCATCCAATGTGATTGAAAGATCCTTCTGATTTAAAATAGCTTATAGCTGCAATTTCCACATTCTGAAATTCCACCTTTTGAGAAATTTTCAATTCTCCATTTGTCTGTCTTCTCGATTTTTCCTTCTATGCAAGCAACTTTCCCATTTTTTTAATTTTTTTTTATGATACCAGTTGTTAAAATATAAGACAAATAAAAAAACTACTAAAAACTTGCAGCTGTCACAAAAAATAATACATACAGCAATACAGAAATTTTACATGGTTCACTAAAATGACTACATCGACGAGAAAGCAGGCTTCTCCTCTTTTTGCAACAATACAAAAAAAAAACTGTTTAGTCTCTCTGAGAAATACTAATACATCCATACTACCTCCCAGACTAAGCGTCCATCACACAGATTTATACAGGACTCGTTTTTAATGAATACGAAACATCCAAAATCCTTTACCTCTTCGCATTCAAAAAAAAGAATCAAGGAAGTTGAAACGTCTGAAAAAACTAGAACGTCGGACTTCACAGCCGAACATGTAAATCCATTATGATGTAATAACCACCTTCAAACCTGTTTACCTGGGAATTCCTTTGCAGTACAACCCAAAAGGGCGATGATGAAATGGGAACGATTCTATGTCATGAAAGCAATACTTTGTTTATCAATGGTCTTTGTGACAGTTTAAATCAGAAGTGAGATGTCTGGTTCACAAGCTTGACCATATCAACAGTGCAGAGTTTAGCACTATTAGGGAGGTTTAGTTTATGGATCAGATATTTTACTTGGTTATTATTTTGGGACAGGTTCTGCTCAATTTTTTTGGGGTCTGTGGTATAACGAAATTGATTTTTGCTGCTTATTTTATTTAATTACTAATAGTAATCGTATTGTTGCTACACATCACAGAAATAGAGAAATAGAGGGAGACACAACTGCAGGAGGAGGGAAGAAAAATTGTACAGCCATGTGACAAAATTATGGTAGCTGCATAATTTCAGCCCCACCTCCATCTATGGTGAAAGTTGCAAATCGTAAGTTATAGCTCTATGTTTTTAAGAGAAGATTCCAATTATGTACTAGGGTGATAAATAAATTCATCATTGTTGACCATATTCCTACACAAGGAGCCCCATCCATGTCTTTAGCTAGCTTTTGGATCTTAACCACCCAGTGTCTAAGCTCCGGGTGTTTAATTTCTTTTTCTACATATGCCATAAAACCAATGATCGCGTCCTCACCAAAAACTCACCTCTTCTACTACTTCACATTCTTCTCAAACTATGTTTTGTCCCTTTACGATTCTCTTTCTCGCTTTAGTAGATTGATTGTCCATCGAGGATGTCATATGTCACCTAACAACAATCCACATATATTGCAAACTCTTCTACTGATCTCCCCATATCCAAAACACTTAACTCCCACCTCCACCTTTGCAAATGAGTAAATGTTCCTTCACCTTTCATAATTATCACTCCTATCCATCCTTCATGCTATCACAATTGACATCATGTGCCTCATTTTTATGCATTATTAAGTATATATTAGAATTATGCCAAGAGGTGTAACTACAATGATAATAAGAAGAGGATTGTAATAAAATAAGTGTGCTCACAATTCTTTTGACATACATAAATATAATTCAAATATTTAAACTATACTTAATAAATTAGTTAGTGTGTAAATTTTAAAAGAAAATATAATGTAATTATACAAATAAAAATATTGCATATATAAATTAATAATTGATTTATAATTTAAACAATAATTAATTTAAAAAATAAATAATTTAATTTTTTTTTTTTTCTTTCTAATACCTAACAACATACACATATGCTTTGCAAAATATGACCAAACTAAGAAGTATTAAAATATTATATAAAATGTCACACAAAATTTTTAAATGTTTTTTAATTTATCAAGAATAATGATTCGTAATTTATTTTTTCAGTTTTCTCTCCCTCTCCCAAAAGTAATAATTCATTATTAATTGAAAAAAAATCCAAGAAAAATTAAAAAATATTAAAAAAATAACACAAAATGGTTGTTCAAGGAAACCAAGTACATTGATAATAATATCCTCGAAGTTATAAAGCAAGATAAGCAAAGGCATAATTTAAACACAGTCTAATGCTAACAATAAGAACCTTCTTGGACTGACTAAAATCTTCAAATCAAATAGAGATTAACTGGGATAGTTGGTGGAGAGATATGCCAGATCAATCTTATGAATTGATCCTTTCATTGTATAGAGTTAGTCGAAAGAATAATTTTTATCGCTTAAGAAAATATTTAAATGTAAGATATTACAAAACTTAATTATTGAACATTGTATTTTGTATTGTGTAAATGAATTATATAAAAAAAAAAATTATCAATTAATAATGATGTAGGCTTTCACTGATTTGGCTTATCTTGTTGATTTTGGTTACTTAATGAACATGCATTAGAGGTGGTTTGACAAGAACCAAAGAGTAGCAAAAACTTTAGAAGCCCTCGTCACCAGTGGCTCGCTAATTTGTTCCCTCTGTGTGTGTAGAGTGAATTAATACCTTGAAGTTGTTGCAGGTGACCCTGGTCTGAAAGGCATTGAAGACGCAGGACATGGCATGGCAGCTGGAAACCATTTCATGGGTGAAGAGTTCACCCAAAGGGGCCTCCCCCCTCGCATCGTCGTATGCAACAACAACCAGGTGATAGACTGAGGGAGCCATAAGGTAATCTTGAACATACTAAAGGCCATTGTGTCCAAGAACTCAGAATCTTGTACCCTGTCCATGTAGTCTGAGAGAAAGACAGATGTGATTTCTGAGAAGTAAATCATCCTAGCATGGCCCTTGATTATTTCCTCTCCCGAGAACACTCTGAGGGTGCGCTCTACGCGAGGAGAGTCAATATAAAAGTTGTGCTCCAACAAGGACGAATCAAGAGGCCCCACTATGGGCGGTTCACATTTCTATGGAGGCAAATAGATTCCCCTGTTCCTCGGCATTTTTCCCTTGTAGATGGCAACCAAAGTTGGAAAGGAGGTGGGTGAAAAATGGAAATAACGAGGGGCATATACAGAAAGAGGCCAGTTGACAACCCGCTCGAGAGTGGGCGGGGCCAACTATCATACCCAGTCCTTGTTGGTTCAAATGATGATGGAAATGAACGGAGAAGACTTTAACGTGTGTTGGATTTGGAGATTTTTAGATCTTGGTTGAGATTAGCATTGGCTTGCCCAATTTAAGTTCCCACATGAACTTATGATTGAGAGGACAAGCCAAAAAAAAAGTGGAGGATAGGTTGGCAGGTGTGCCTCTCTTGTAATTGGATTGACAATTGCAATCATGCTTAATGATCATTAAACAGGGCTCTTGTTAGAGCTTGATCCTCTATGAATGAGGTGGAGTCAAATTCCATGATGTCCTGATTCTGTTCGACGCCCATACTGTCGAGGGCATCGACAACCATATTCACTTCATGCAAAAGTCATCTAGTAATGACCAAATCTGTTGGAGAATGTAGCATATTTTTTAATGATAGGATTTTTAAAATTTGACTGCATGTAATGACCAAATTTGTTGGAGAATATAGCATATTTTTTTAATGATTGGATTTTCAAGATTTGACTGCTTTGATTATCATTTGGGAGTCTCCTTCAATGGGCATGTCTTTGATATTTGTCGCTCTCTGTCATTTAGATGTCATATAGGCAAGCATATGCTTCTAATTCATTGTTTGTACTACTTATCTATTTGGTTGCTTTTGCTATCAAGTTACCTGACTTGTCTTTTATGATGTAATCAATTTCTGATAGACAATGGATTTTCTTGGGACGCTTCATCAAAATTCATTTTTACTTGGGGGAGAAGGAGGAATCCATGTTACCTTTTTTCTATCTACTTTGACTTTGTTCTTGATGGTTGAGCCTATTAAGGATGGGAGCTTCAATAGTGTCAAGTCTTTAATAGAATGCAATCCCCATTACAAAATGGTATCTCTTGGGTGGAGTACTTGTGGATGATCGATGAAACAACTTAAAAAAACATGCTTTCTATTTTTGGAGTTACTCATTCTAGTTTCGAGATTGTTCTTCTAAAGGTCTTGTTGTTGTGTTCAAGCTAGATATTCTAGATAAGAATTGATGGGATAGCTATCACTATGCTTGCAAAGATGTATTTTTGATAGAGGGAGGGCTAGCCAAGAAAGTTTTGGAGTAGGGATCTTGGGAAGGTAACCTTCCACCCAAGTTTGTTACACAACTAGTTCCAAGACTTAGTGCTAAAGTTATAGTTGAGAAGGAGATGGTTAGTGTCTTCTTCTTCACTACTAGGAAGGATACATTTGAAGGAATCCATGATCTCCATTTTCCCTAATCTTTTTCCTATTAAGATTCTATTATGTAATGTTAACCATAAAAAGGCCCTAGCTTTGAGGAGACAATATTTATTCTAGCACAGTTCAAAGGGCCATTGTTTGGAGGGGGTGGTGTTGGTGCCCCTTTTGACTATATAGGAAAATGTGTTGTAGGCCATCCATATTATAGAAGAAATGATATTTTTTAAGGCCTTTATAAATTAGACTTTGTGTATATCATTCTCTCACAAAAATCTATCCCTTTCAACATTGATCCTCACACTTGAGTCTCTTACATTAATTTTGTTTATGATGTTTCATATCAACCCATTGTCTTGCCTCTTTCTCTTATTCCTCCTATATTTTATTTTACAAGGATATTAAGAGAGTTAATTAAAAAATTGTACAAGTAGATCAAATAATAATGAAAGACTTCAAGCTAAATTTCTCACACTTGGTGTGTATTTGCTTAATTCCCCTAGTTGAGTCAGTTAATAACATTGTTTACTCTTGTTTCCTCCCTCTCTATCTCTCCACATCATCCACCTCATTAACAAATCAGATAGTTTTGATCTAAACAATTACATGACCAATATAATTGGGAATAAATTTTCCAATCTTAATGCCAAATGTTTGACAATGAGTTTTTTAGTAGCAATTTTTTTGCTTAATGGTGAATAATTAAAGTTATACAATGACCTAAATCACCACATTTTTATAAAAAAATTAGTTTAGTTTCAATTAAATCGGTAAAGCATTTATTTTATTAAAATTTTAAATTCAATTACTTCACCACAATATTCAATGCATGACTAAATATGATTTGCATAAAGTTTATGTCACAAATCTAAATTGAATCACCATTAACATTACATAATTCTCACTTATTTTAGGGTCATATTGATAATATTTTTTCCCATCATTAATTTTATCTCTAATCTTATGGTTCTCATTGCTTTATGGGAGCTAAAATATATTTGTGCTTTCAAATGATCATCAAGACCAAAATTCGTTTTGGACCATTGATCTCCACAAAAAGCAATGTTAATCATTAGATTAGAGGAGATCAATGCTCCAAAAGGAATTTCAAGCTTGATGAACATTTGAAATTGTAAGTACATTTTAGTTCCAAAAAAGCAAAGGTAACCATTATATTAGAGATGAGTTTATAGCTTTAAGTATGGTCATTATATAATCATATTCTTCATATGGTGTTGATTTAAAATGTTCAATCCTTGTGAAATTAATGCTTTCTTCTATTGCCCCTTGCCCTTGTGAGGGAATGTCTCCCCCTCAACCCTTCTAAGGGGTGCTACTTCCTCGACCCCCAGAAGGGGAACTATCCCTTGACATCACCAATGACTGCCACCCTCAGGCCCCTACTTTTTCATGGGAATTGTATTTTTTAAAAAGGAAGGATTCACCACATGTGGTAATTAAGGTGCTTACCTATTATTAACTAAGATTCACTTGGATTGTTTATAAATTTATAGTGACGTGCATAAATTTTCTAATAGAATTAATTTTTAAAAAGAGGAAAAAATTACTAATAAAAATTAATATTTTTCAAAAATGAAAAGATTTGCTAGGATTATACGAATTTTTAGGGGCCTTTTCTTCAAAGTTATTGTTGATGCTTGATAAGAAGCTTTCATAGAACTTTGAATGTTACAAACTTTAAACAAGAAGACAAGTAGGGTTTAGAAGAGATTTTCAAACTATATGGTGTTGATATAAAATTAAAGTATATAAGCTCTTACAGAGAAAACTTGACAACAATTTTTTAAAGTCTTTAATTTATTTATAGACTTTAGGAAGGAAATTGATTTACTTCTAAGATTTTTACTATGGGAAGTCACAAGCACTAATGGTGCTAAATAAGGTTGCTTTCTCTAATCAAATATTTTTGGGATTTGCATTAATGAGGAAAAATAACCTTATTTAACCCTACTAGTGCTTGTGACAAGGTTAGAGGGTCCATGTGGATGATAATTTCTTATTGTTTTTAATATTATTATATACATATATATTGTTGCTTCAAATATGAGAATCCCAAAGAAACGAGATTGTAAAGTTTTGGAGAAACTTTCAATCTATGGATCAAAATTCACATGTTGGGATGTAATAGAGAAATTTTGCTAGTGGTCTTCTAAAGTGTTTCTTTTAGATTTTAGGAAGGTTTTTGATTCACTTCTAATACTTTTACTATTTAAGAAGATAGGATATTTTTACATTTCAAAAACTAGTATTTCTAACATAAATGGTATGAAATAGTTTTTAGTAATTTTTGGAAACCTCAAAGACTGTCTTACATTACCACCAAAATTATTGAAGTGAAATTACCCTCTCTTTTGGACTCTTTTTGGGATTTACATTAATGTGATTAATTAATTTTTTTGGCAACATACCCATATTGGATGATTAATACACCATGTTATCATCTTTATTAAATTCTCTTCATTGATGTTGTAGATATCATCTTTCATTTCATATGACAACTTGCAAAGATAGTGGGATTCCCATTCTCACTCTTGTGATATTTTCTAACTTGTGGTCAACTTTAGTAAAACTAATATTTTGACTTTCAATACCTCCAAGGATGCTCTTTCTATGTTACAATTTTCCTTAGATGTGGACATGGTTTAGAACAAAATAAGTTATACCTACTTGGGATTTTAAGCTAGTAGATTACATATCAACCTAAATCTTCTTAGCTAGTTAATCTTTGTAAGGAATATGCTCCTCTCTCTTTAGGAGTGTTAATGTGTCCAAAATATCCTTCAAAGAGTACCTTAACAACATGATTTTTATGGCAAGTGTGGGCCTATTTTTCTATGCTTTAATGTTGTTTATGTAAGGATTGAAACCCCATTTTCTTTCTTTTTATAATAAGAAACAAAATTTTCAAAATTAATTTATATAAATTAGACTTGTATAAATAAACTTAATATTATCATAACATATGATCCATTCTAAATATATGATTCCATAGTGTTTTAAAGAGATTGATTTTCTACTTAAACCCTTAGCCTCTTATTGGCGCTCTAAATTAAATCCTACAATCCTAGATAATTCACTCAAAATCTAAATCTAGAGAATTATGTTAGTTTAAATTGACAAGGTGAGATTCCTTATTAGACAATAGGCAATTATGGGCCAATTGATAAGAGTGGAAAACTCTTCTACACTTCTAGCTCTATAGGGAAAAGGGGGTTATTCCTAGGTAACTTGAGAAGCTAATTAAAGAGAAATGTAAACTAAATTATGTCACACAACTTAGCCACACAATTTGTGTAAAGATATCCCAAATATTTATCACTATATATCTTTTATAATAGCTTATTGGTCTTGAATACCTAAAGATCTCTTGACAATAAATTACTACCTATTTTTATATGCAACTAAATATGTAAATACGATTTATATCCCTAAATGTGAATTCTTTCGCATATAACCCTTGAAAACACAATAGTGCATAATCATCTAAAAATGAATAATTAATTAAATATCTCATAAAATATAATAGAGGTCAATATCACAAGATTATGTAGACTAGTAGGACACTAACTATACTAAGTTAGAAATAATAGATAATTGATTTCAAATACAAAAGGATAAACTATTTAAATGTTGGTGCCTTAAAGTATTGGTGACATGGTTAGTCCCTAATATCAAGTGCAAACACATACATAAATCTAATCCTATTAGCAAGATGTGAGTTTATATAAATTATAGAACTGAAAATGTACTTTATAATCCCATCATTTTGGCTATGATATCACTCAAATGTACCTCACAAGAAACCACAAAATTTGCAAAACCAAATCTACTTTAAAAATACAAAGTTGATCAAAGAAGCTCCATATGCTATTATGAAGATATTTTGTAGAGGGTTTGAAGATATTTTATAATTTATATGATAGTCAACTAATTAAAAATAACAACAAACTAGCAAATGTAGACCTAAGGATATATTTCTATCCCCTAAAATTATTGGCATGTTATGGAGATATTTAGATCACATTGAGAATTTATACATGCAAGCACTTTCCTTAGATTTTACAGACATGAAAGACACAAGAAATAAAACTTGTGACAAAAGTTTTGGCACATGCAAAAATCCTCATTGCTTTAGCCAAAGCTCAAGTTTTGGATTACCCAAAATTTTGTTGTGTCAAATTTTATGAGCTTTCTATCTAATAGAAGGGTCAAATAAGTATCTGGAATTGCAAGTTTGATGAAGATTGGGCAAGAATTGACCAAGTTATGAACAATAAAATTTTTATGTGGTTCATAGAACCATTGTCGACTCCGATAGAGGTTTCCATAACCTCTCAAAGTTTTGACATAGTTGTAGGTTAGCCATGGAGGCTCGATCATTGAAAAGTAGCAAGGCAAGATCTATGAATGGAAAGGAAAAATATCAGCTAAGTATTTTGTTGGACTTTCTAGTGGTTTGCAGAACCATTGTCAACTCTGACAAAGGTTTATTGAACCTCTCATTTCTTTGACAAAGTCCTAAAGTTCTTCGTGAGGGCTTTAAAACAAAGGAAGAAAGAGGGCAGAAGAGCAAGTAAAATCTATATTTCAGCATCTCCAAGAGGTTTCAAAACCTTTGTCGATCACTAATGTGGTTCTCAAAACTTCATTATGTGCTAACAAGGTTTGCGAAAGAAGAAGAAGAAAGGAAGCAAAGAAAGTTCAACATTGCCAATTTTTTGTGGTTTTCAGAACTAATGTCAATTTTGATGAAGGTTCTCAAAACCTATCTTCTTGCCAACAAGGGAGTAGTGAAGGCCAATGAACAAAGGGAGATGGAATCGATGTGCTATGTTTCAACATTCTCACTAGTTCTAAGAACCATCGTCAACTCCATAGAGGTTCACCAAACCACCATCTTCTCTACCAACAGTTTTCTAAAGGTGTGTTTTCAATGCAAGAATTTCCTTTAATGCTTTCAACTACTCCATCTACCATTTCCAAAGCTTGATACTCCAAGATGATGTCATGAAACATGTTGGATGGAATGAAGGCCATGCTCATTTATTGCTTCCCAAGACATCTTTTGCCAATTTAGAAGCTTTCAATGATCCTAAATTGTTGATTTCAAGGGATCTTTTGCAATCTAGTCGCTTTTTGTTTATTTCAAACATCATTAGACCTATCAGTGCACATTCCCCACATGTTTGTAGATGTTATTGTACACAGAAAATCATATTTTTTTAATCTCTACTTGTGCCTAGGGATAGCTCTTGGGTGATCACATGTCATCTCAGTTATGCCTGATCTATAAAGGCAACTTTTGTTTTCATTTTAATTATTATATTTTTGGGAGAAAAGGGAACCTGTAAAGAAGAGATTGGTTCTAGTCTATAATAGGTGAAGGTCCTTATCTATCAGTCATTACATTGTAAGGATAATGTAATCTGATCTACAACATATATGAATATACATTACTATGTATATGTCTCCAAATTTGTAATGATTTTTGAATCTTGAGTAATCAAGGATTATGTAGGTTCTTCAAGTATATTTGTTGTTTGAAGTGTTCTTTTGTTTGTTGTCCATTCAAGAAGTGGTGTAAATGCTTGAATGAGGATTATAAATTTCTAATATTAATTTCTTTAAATAAAATTATTTTTATCATGAAGAATCAAAAGGGTTATTATTTTAATAATAAATAAAAATGGAAGTGCATGAAGAAGAATAAAAATATTTTAATATTTTTAATAAAAAACATAGCATTAGATTTTAATTTAGGTATTGGAAGGAAAATAAAGAGTTATTAAAAGAGGGGATTAAATTTTTTCAACATTGCATCTTATAGAAAGAAATGAGATATGAAGCTTAAGGATTTTCAAGTATTTTTTAAGAACTGATGAATTTTTATGGTTCGTGATTAGTTCATATCTATAATTATTATCAAATTTTTATCATGAAATACTTAACTTTGAATATAGGTTTTGTGAAAAAATTATGATTTGTGTGTTTCTTGTGTAAAAAAATATTTAGATAAATTATAGATTCATTTATTTAGATGATTTAGATTTTTTTATTTTTTTTGGATTGTTAGGAAGTTTGGAAGAAAAAAAAGTAAAAATAATGGATAGGTTACTTAATCTTAATATAGTCTTTAAAAAATTAAAAACATTAATTTCTTGTGCAAGAAGAAACATAGTGAAACTTGGAAGAATAATATGATTTATAGAATTTAGAGATATGTTTTCTTTAAAAATGAACTTATATGTTAAGAGGATTCAAATTATGATTTTCATGATGTGTTTTTTAATGATTGCAACTCTATTTAAGAATGAGTTTTTTTTTTTTAATTATAAATTAGTAAAAATGCCACAATAAAATACAATTTATTACATCTTCAATAAATTTTGTTTTAGGAAATAATTTTTTCTAAAACTTTTATGAAAGGTGTGCAACCAATTTAGTTAAATCCTCACAAGAAATAAACCATACCTAATTGCTATATTATGAGATATGAATGCATTAGTTACTATCTATTTGTGTTGTTATAGTGATTATATTGTCATTAGAAATTTTTATCAGAGTTAATGTACAAATACTTTCTAAGTCTTGTAGATATCTATATTATCTTTCCAACACATTTTTAAAGTCATTTTTTAATGATTTGAGAAAGTTATTCCTTTTAACTTAGAAAAACTAATTTTGTGCAATTTAGATAGAAATTGATGGCATGAAATTCATGTTTGGTCTATGTGATCTCCCAACATGGTTTGATGGGTTTACAATTCTATGAGTATGTTAACATTATTCTGTGGATACTATTTATAGATGTGTGAGCATGATTTGGACCTTGTTCCCTGTGCTAAGTTCACACCCCTAAGTATATTCTTCTTGTATATGAAAGATCCCAAGTGGATTTGTGTATGACAATTTTGATGTCATTGTTGAAATATTTAAATTTTGTTGTTATTTTAATTGATTCTACAACTATTTTGGGTGGAGATCATCTCTTTGATGAGATTGTGTTATTATGAATGTTTATCATATTTATGCTCATGCAAACACAACTTGGATTGATGTATTATCTCCTTGGCATTTGAATTTATTTATGTGTGTGATCTATTATGTTATGGTTGATTATATTTGTATGTGACATCTTCTTTTTCATGGTTATACTTGTGAGTGTATGGTTTTATCTAAAATGATAGAGTGCATGAGATTTCTATCTCATATGATCCATTTGAAATATGGAAATTGATTTATCCTATGTGTTGTGATGGTTGATAACTTATATGTTATACTTCAATCCCAATACCTTAGAAATTATCCCTCAAAAGAAAGTTGTGCAATATTTGAGCTTTCTTATCCCTTTATAAGCACGACATAACCATAGATTGTAGTGCTCTCATTGGTAGAGAGTCTATAGGTAGTTTATGTCATGACCACCTTGCACCACTAGAGCTATAGGATCATTGAGTTAAGTCATGTGGCCCATTGTATTGGTATACATGTTTCTTCCTTGTGGTAGGGATACTTTATAGTTGGTATATACAGTTAACCATTTCTTATGTGAAACAATGATACTTGGGTTTAATGTACTATTGGGAGATGCTTTTTTGATGGGTTTTGGTGACTAGGTGTGCATGTCATGTTTATGGAGTCTTTGTGTGATTTTATTTATATTAGTGTCCTTATTAATGTGATGTAATGTGTGATGTCCTTGTATTCTGTGTACATATTTTATGTGTATGACTTATGTATCTAAGTTGCGAATATTTGCTTGTGTATTGATGTAAGAAACTGGTTTTTGTATAGTTCATAGATGTTTCTAGATTAGATTATGTGTTGGATGTTTCTAGATTTGATGCAAAAAAACTCCAACACAATCTAATCCAGAACCATCTTTGAACTATAACATGGATTGTGGAAATTTGATATCATTAATTGGTTTTTGTATGTTTATATATTTGAATTGTTGTTATATGTATGCTAGATATTTGTGTAGTGTTAATGTTAGGATGCATGTAGTCATACCTTGAGCATGAGTTTCTATAAGACATATGACATCGTTTGGTAAAAAAATTCATGGTATGTGAATATTATTGTTTTAAATGTTGTATATGGTCTAGATTTGTTGCACAAAGTCAAACCTTTTAGGATTGAAAGGACTTATAGTTTATATTTATGGTCATATTTAGCTTGGCTTGGTTGATGAGTGGGAGTTATATATTTTATGGATCTTATTGGCTATTATGTGCATATTTTACACATGTTGTAATATTGCATAATGGAAGTCGTTAAGGTTTATCTTGTACTTCTTTTTAGTGTGTGGTTGTTTATTTTTGTTAAATATATAAGAAATTTGTGGTTGCATTTTGGAGGTTGTTATAAAAATATATCATTATATTAAATATTCCTTATAAGTATATTAAATATAGAATATCTTTAAAGATAGACTACCAAATAATTCTCAATAATTTCTTTTTGATGAATGTATCCAATTTAAATTTTCTAGTTAAAAGAAAATAGTATAATATTAACAAAAAAGAAGGGTGATAGAGAGGCACACTCATGATTCCAATAACAAGGCTTAGTGATAAAATAAAAATACAAAAACAAAAGGGTCAAGCCCAAAATTACAATTGCATAGTCATGACTATGCTAGGAAGAGGATAATCTTAATCATCAAGTTTCCCCCAAACATCGTTAGGTGTAGAATCATCAATTGGCTCCCACCCAATGAGATCATTATATTTTGCATTCTCCTCAAGGTTCTATTGAATCTCAATTGTCTGTGATGTGTGATGTTTTTCCTTGATGACAAAACTGGTTTTTATAATGGTGTTCTTTGATTGGCATTGACAAGCTATATGATGTGCAGTTTGGTTTTGAGGGTGTTGATTGGTTGGTTGGCATATAATGCAAGATGCATTCTCTCATTGATTGTTAGCTTGTTTGGTTCCCATGATATACAAATGGTGTATTCAGTTGCCCATGGTCAGTCTATCTTTGAATGATATGTATCTCTGACATGTTAATGATACTTTGTGGAATCCTTTTATGGACATGAGTTTCAGGATATTCACGACTATTCATTTTCCGATTTCAGATTGATGCTACTTCACTTTCAGGATATCCATGATGTTCAATTTTGGATCTACTATGCATGATATTCTTTCAGTCTTTATGATTATGCTGATGTTGACAGTGTACAACTGTGTTTATCCTTTTGACGGGATGGTTTCACTTTCAAGATGATCCTTCCTTGTTTCTTGTCATAGGTATATTATTTAGTTATTAGTCTAATCTGAATTTCATTAATATTGGATCATTATCAAGTTGATCTTGGCATTTGATATTAGTGTGTTGTACTTGGTTCATTTGCTTATATCTTCATGGCATCATTGGTATATGAGGTTGTTATACATTCTTCAAATGGTTTTGTCATTTCATATCTTCATGGCTCTTTCACATTACCTTGGTGTCACTGTCTATGACACATGGATTGGTATACATGGTATATGAAGTCTTTATCCGATTCATATATTTCACATTTATAAAGGTTGTTTGCTTTGTTAAAAGGAAAGAGGTCACATTGAAATTGAGATATCGGGTCTCTTTGCACTTTTATTGAACAAGGGAAGTGACTTCATTTAAAAGTCATATTGTGGTGCTATTATTATTTGGTTGGCAATATGGTATCAGGTTCTTTGTTTAAACTGTCATACTCAGCAGCTTATGTAGTGACAACTCATTATAGGTTTTTCTCCACACCATAATGATGTCGACATTATTATTTCTTTGACACCAGAATCCAAATCATTATGATGTTTTTTTTAAAGTGTATTGGATTTCAAATGTTATCATGTTTTTGTAAAGTCTTCACATTGACAAAAGTTTAGGGAAAAATACTTTTGTTGGTTCTTTATCATGGCTAAGTATGGAACCCTTGCCGCCATGGAGTGCATGATAATTTGTAGGTTTTTGGTGTCTTCACATAGCTGACACATTGAAGGTTTATGTTCTGGTTTCTATGAGCTTTTTGGAAGTAAGAAAGGCTCAACATTTTGTTATTTGGCTTTGAGTTTGGTATGCTAGCTATGAGCTAGTATGAGCTGCAACTATGGAAGTTGGTCTACCTTTCAGCTTGATAGTTACGATGGTCTTCAATAGTGTTTTATGGTATTTGTTTCATTTTCTCCCACCATGAACAGGTGAAAGCAAAACCTTCGCATACTTTCAATTTTTCCTTGAGTTTTTCATGCTAAAATAGTTGATTAATGGTATCAAAAGAATCCTATATTATTTGTTTTTGAAAAACAAAGAATGAAATTGTTTTATATTCTATCATTTGAAAGTTATGGGTTATGTGGTTAATGAGGATTTTCAGTCATTGGGTATTATGCAAACCCTTCTGTGGTTCCCGACAGTTTCTTTGTAAGTTTGTTACTTGAGATTATATTTCTTACTTAAATTGAATAATGTTAGTTGAAAGCTCAAGTAACCCTAACCCAAGATGGTTTACAGTTGTTGAAACTACTCATTCATAGTGGCTTTAAAAAGATGATTCCAAGTTTTTATTTGGGGTTACTAAAAGAAGATGAGATTATAAGACTTATCTTTAAAACAAATTTGTGTACAATAGTTGGTAGTATTGAATATCTTTAAAAGATCATTCTCAGGAACTTTTATGTGTTCTGAGAAGAGAGAGGAATATGAAGCATCATGCACCTTGTGTAAAAGTTGTATTGCATTGAAAATATTTATTATGATTCTTATATTATTGTATTTCAAGAAGATGTCATTCTCATACAACATTCTTCAATGTGCTTAAAGAGGATATTCATAGTCTTCTATTGAAATTCTAGGGTTGCAAAATCTGCACTTCTAGGGTTCTAATAGAATATTGTAATTGTGTTGCATTGTAATGGAGTTGGTGCTATAAATTTGTAAGGGGTTGGTGCTCCTAGAGTGGGTGCTCTAAATTCTGCCTGTAAGGCATTGTAAATAGTGGTTTTATATAAGTCAGTAAGGCATTATTTTGGAGTGGTTTTTCTACCCAGGAGGGTTTTCCACTCGTCAAATTCATGATCTTATAGTTTCATTGCTTTGTTATGATAATATGGATAGATTGTGATGTTTGTCCTTATCAGTTCATAGTTGAATGATTGTCTTTTCATTTATGCAAATGTTTACACTAAAGATGTCCTGTTAATGTTATGAAATTTCATTCAAGTGAAAGCACAAATAGTTCATTTAAGTCTATTCATACCAATGTCTTATTCATATGCTTAGTTGATACACAAGCCAAGTCTACTTCACAAACTATCATTTGTTTTCTTGGTTCAAGAGCAAACACAAATTCTTATTTTTTGTAAAATTTTGTGACTTTTATAAATCACTTATTCACCCCCCCTCTCAGTGATTTCAGTCTTCCAACGGGTTCAACCCAGTGTGAATTGGAGGGATGGCAATCAAAACACAAGGACATTTTTTAGCGTCCAACTAACTAGTTTCTTACCAAGGAAAGTGTAGGCATGAGGGTTGATAACATCCTCCACAAGAGAAAATTCATTGGGATTCTAAGGCATTGGACCATGCAATCAAGACCATGATCTCCATGTTTTTCCTATTAGGAAGAGTGGCTACACCCATGCCAATGCTCACAAGGAGAAGTGGAGTTGAAAGGAACTTGAGCAAAGTGTAAGGGCATTACCCTAGTGATCTAGAAACTCCTAGAGATATACAAATTCAAGTGAAAATTTACTTGCTTTCACCTAAATGTGCATAAGAATATTAGAGAAAATAATAGATTTAGAATACAAAGAAAAATATTTATCATTAATGTTGTGATTAAACAATATACAACATTTTATCTTTCCAAATGCTTAATAAGATTTACACAGTCCTAAAAGTGTGTCATATCTAGGTTTACTTTTGGGGGAGGATAGGCCAATCACCAAGAAGAACCATGTGCCATGAGAAAGGGAAAAGCTAAAAGGCCTGAAGAAGTCATGAATCCAATTCTAGGCTTCTTGAGCCCGAGCACAAAACTAGAAGAGGTACTTGAGAGACTCAATTTGACCAAAAAAATTATAATTTGGATTGGGAATGTTCATGTGAGAAAGATGGTTACTCATAAGAAGCCTTTGGTACAACAAACACCAAGTGAAGTGAGCCAACTTAGGCTTGATCAAATAGTTGAAACACCCTAGAATCTTTTTTACCATATCCCACAAGACAAATGTAGCTTCTGACAAAAAAAAGGTTGATCAACCATATGCATGTGGTAAGATAGCCAAGAATACCCCTTGGAGGACCTATAACTCTAAAATGGAGTATCTGGAAACAATTTCTAGTCCTTCCATGAAGGTTTGAAACAAAACACACCTAGCTTATGAAACTACTTTAGAGGTATGGGATAAAGGAATATTTGGTAAGTATCTTGATCTTGGTTAAAAAATCTATACTTTAGCTTGAAATCTTACCAAGGAATAATATTCTTGGTGGTTGGGTGGATGAAATTTGGAAAATTTCTAACTCATCTTTTGGAAAATTTCAAATCCCAAGTCTAAGGTAAGATAGCGAACAACCTCCCTTGAGAAATAGAGAGATGATATCACCAAAGGGAGTATTGATTAATGGATAAACCATTATGAAAATCGTTCCTAGCCCAATGAAGCCAAGGTTTGATAGCTTCCTAGACCTTCCAAACAATTTTGATATTAAAGGTGCCCTGAATGAGAACTAATTCCTTCATGTTGAGAAGAGTGTCAATATCTAGGCCCTTTTAGGATGGTCGACCATGGGGAATGCCTATGCCAATGTAATGGCAAACAAGAATTTTTTAGGCCTCATTGCTAGTGAGTGCCATAATTATCCACTTAGCACACAAATCAATGCCTTTTTGATGAATAGAGATCAATCCAAGACCTATGACTTCTCATGATAAGAAACAAAATTCCCATGCCACCCAATGAAAGCCATTATTCCCATCATTGGAAGCTTAGAGAAAGTCTCTAAGGAGATTTTCAATCTTCGAGTATGAAGCCTTGTAGGGGACCCAACATGAGGAATAATAAAATGAGTGGCCATCAATAACTTGGAACAAATTTGAAACTTACTAGCCAACAAGAGAGGCTTGGTGATCCAATATTGAAGTTTCTTCTTGATTCTCACCAACACAAATTTCCAAAGCTTGGAAGGACTGAAATGAAAATAAAAAGGGATGCCCATAAATTGAAAGATTTCCCCATGATGAGTCCATTTCCAATAGAAAGAGACTAGCTAGGCAGGCTTGAGAAAAAATGATTTCTTGTAACAAAAGGTTTTATGCCATTATATGTTGGATGAGAGACTTAAAAAAATGTCAAGGCACTTGAGATCCTTCTAGATATTATCTTCTTCCTCACGAAGAGTGAGAAATAAATAGTCAGAAAAATGGCCATTAAGAAGTTGTTGCACGAAATTGGGAAGGAAAATCCCCTTTACACAGGATTGGGAAATAACTTGAGTAAGGAGGTATCCAAGACCTTTTGTAACCAAAACATAGAGAGCTAGGGAAAGAGGGAAACCCTTCTAATGGACCTAAAAATTCCAAAAGAAGGAGATTGCTGACTAGAAATGGTGATGTCGACAGAATCATCAGTGAAAAGAATTTGAATTGAATGGATGAATCATAGGCCAAAACCATGCACTTGGAGCATGGCTAATATGAAAGGCCATTCAATGCAACCATAAGCCTTTGCAAAGTTGATTTTGACTAAAATAAAAGCTCGTTGAGAATTTTGGGCCCATTTCATTCCTTCCTGAACTGCTATAATGTTATCTAGAATAAATCTAGATTTAGTAAAACTAGTAGATTCTCAGGTTTAACAATAAGTGACATCAAGTGCAACTTAAGGGATGACACTTTGGAAATGATCTTGTATGAGAAATTCAATAGAGTGATAGGGTGCTAATTGTTGATATCTTCTAGGTTGCTAGTCTTAGGTATGAATTTGATGTTACCTTTGTAGGTTAAATTGCCTAATGACCTAATTTGTATGGCTTCAACATAAAATTTTGCGAGTCGCTACCAGCCTTATCCCAATAGGATTTATAAAATTTGCAAGGGAAGCCATCAAGTCCTAGAGCCTTATCACTAGCCATAGAAAAAAATCTTCCTTGAGATCACCAAGGGTGAGGAGTTGGTCACAAAGAATGCATTGAGCATTCAACATATGACAAGACATAGCCTCAAGATATTTTTACAAAGAAACTTATCTTGCATAAGTATACTCTTGGGTAGAAAACACGTTCTCATAATATCGAATAAAATATTAGAGAATATTAGGCAAATCATGTAAGAGTTGATGATCTCCATAAATTTTCTTGATGGTATGAGAGGATTGGTGAGCCCGTAGAGCTAAACCAAATCCATCAAAACTTTATCACCAATTTTAAGCCAATAAAACCTGGCTTTGATCTGAGCACTATGAGCAATATAGGCATCTTAAATTTTCTTCTACTATCATAGTTGGGACAACCGAAATTGTGTGGTGGAATCAAATGGTTGAGCTTATAGAGTGTCAGTAGCAAGGTGGAGCTTTTGGGTAGTGGCATCATATGAGCAATGAAAAAAATAAGCTAGTTAGCATGCCTGTAGATGCGAAGAAACCATGACATAAAGGTTATGATGTCATTCCATCACTTAATCCATCCAATTCCTTGTAGGAGACGTGGCTCAAGATGCTAAACACATTGGATATGAGAAGATGTGGCCTTGTGATTGAGAAAATATACGTGTAAGGAAGAATTGAATCTTTATAGCTTTGGGAGTTGCAACTTACCATTCAATGTAAAACCATATGGGAAAGTAGTTAGACAAGACAACTTCCACCAATGGTTTGAAATCATGGCATGATCAAGCCACTTTAAAACTTTGTTAGTCCTAGATCATAATTTGGTCAAGATGTACCAAGGTGAATGGTCAAGATGATGAATATAATTAGGGTCAAAAAGACCCAATTTATTACACATATAAAACCAAGCCTCTCTTTTGCCTCTTGTCCAACACATGGGCACAATGCCACATTTATTGTGGGGTATTTTGATCATGTTAAAATCCCCACACAAGATCCAAGTGGTGGGTGATATTGAATCAACTATCCAATGTGAGAGAGAAAATATTTCAACATCATCCCAAAGGAATTATTATTCACATAGAAAAAATCCCAAACAACTTAATTAGTGGGATCACATCCATGATACCCCAAAATTTGATGCTACTTAGGCAAGAGAAAAGTGACAACTCCAACCTGGCCAATCTCATGGTTAGAACATAGAGAAAAAATGGAAGGCAAAATGACATGACATGCAACAAAAATAAAATAACCAAGCAGCAACCTCCTGAAGGTAGATAATGTCTAATTCTGGGAATTTAGCACAAACATCTCAAATAAATTATTTCTAAGGGAGATCCGTGAGACCCCTCACATTCCAAGAAATAGAATTCATTTAACAATCAAGAGGCATTTCCTCATTATTCATCCTATTAACCTGGTAGAATAACTATTTTGAACCATAGTGTCATGAGTAACATAGCTACCAATTCAAACATTGAGTTGGCTTAGCTATTCGAGTCGTGACACAAAATTTCCTTCTTCCAAATGTTTTGATGGGATACAAGATCTCCTTTAGGCTACCACATGTGGAGAGGTATGTTGAGCTTTCCCAACCAAATGTTGTGATCAAAATAGGCTAGGAATTATAATTTGTTACCATGTCCAACATAGTTGTGTCAACCGACTTCAAAAATTATGGAACCAAAACCCCTTGCCTTGAGGGTTTGGGGGAAGATTTGGAAGTGCTAGTACTCTTGGTCTTGAAATTAACCACTATATAACAACCAACCTCCTCCTTTGTAGGAGGTGGTGACTCAAAAATGGGTTGAGGAGTGGGTTTAGGATGTTGTGAAACCAGTGGACAATCCTTGATCTTATGATCAGATGCTTGGCATTGATAACAAGTGTTTAGGGGATTAATATACTAAATTCTCTAGGAGAAATGAGTCTAGTTGATTTAAATATCCACTACCTTTTTGAGGTCCTTTGAAAGGTCATCCTCAACATAAACACAACAATTAGGGCGATCCGAATAACTTAAAGTTCTAGAAAGGTAGAGGTAAGCATTGGAATTCAACCCAAACTGAGACATAAAGGGACTTTTCATTTGCAATGGAAAAGTCACACGTCCAAGGTTTAAACATGAGGAGAGAGGAACATACAAGCCATGGGCCCTAGGTGAGAACAACCTGGGCATGATTGGATTCAACAAAATGAAAAAATAAAAAACCTTTTGTGAGGTTTTGTATGGCAGCAAGCCAAATCCCATGTGGGGTCCATGATTTATTAATCTATTCACAAAGTACACTTTCAAGGGGGATCCTTCCCACAAAATATCCAACCATAATAAAATTCTCAAGAATTTTTTAGGCTTCATCAAACTCTAGAATCAAAAAGACAATATCTAGAGGTGGGTCAAGGGACTTACCTCAAGAAACACCTTTAGGGTGAATTTCCTAGGTCATTTGAGCACGAGAGCTGTGGGATGTTGTCGTCAATATTTCAACTCTACTAACAATAATAATGGAGTAATATAGAGTTGAGGCCATTTGAAGGGGTGAAAAAAAGGCCCTCAGGCTTGACAAAGGCAAAAGGACCACAATAAATACAAACAAGTGCTAGAAGGATCCCACTGAAACCTGCAATATGACACACACACTACAAAGCAAAGAAACCTTAGTATAGCCAATTAGACCTCCTTTTATTAGTTTTTTAAGTTTATTAATTTAGCAACTTGTGTTTCATAGTTATAATAAATATATATTTTTAACTTAGAATATAAAATTGTTCTTGAATGATTTTTTAATTTTTGTAATTGATCAATTTACTCCTAATTGTAATAGTAAATGTAGTTCATTTGTTTTATGCAAGCTATCTTCATATGATAAAATCACGACTATCCATGATACCATTAAAAACACATCATCAACCATGTTGTATGCTCAAAGTTATGTTTGAATATATTAGATACATTAATAGTGTATTTTTAATAGATATAAAGTGAATCATTTAAGGATACAAGGTTAAGAAGAGCATATCTTGACTACCTAATTTTATTCTTTATTATTTTATAATAATCATGAATTTTATTTTAAGATATTTATGTGAATTTATATTGTAGACAATAGTATATTTTAAATAATATCAAATAAACTATTTGCATGTATAATTGATAAGACATTGTATGATATTGCAAAGGAAAATGAACTTTTATTTAGGATTACTTTAGGCTAATTAATGAAATGAATACACATAAGGAATCAACCTAGATTAATTAATGAACGAGTTGTAGAACTTATTCTGATTAATTGCAATAAATAATGTTGAAATATAAATAGACAAAAATTGCACTCAATGCTATAACTAACAATTATCTAGATATAAATATAAACACTAAATATGAGTAAATGAACTCCTCTAAATGCCTTTAAATACAAGAACGCAACAAAAAATTCTAATGAAAATATACTTAATTGAGCCTTGCAAGAAAAAAGTTCAATAATTTTTAATCCTCAAATTAAAAACATGTGTGTAACTTAATGTAATTAGGACATCAACATTTAACATTAAGAAGACAAAGAGATGGAACATTTATAGGGATGTGCAAGTATAAGGGTGATATAAGGGTAGGTGTATAGATATGTATACATCATATGAATATGGAAGAGATAAATACATAAGATATATAAATCATAAGAATAAAGAAAGGAACTCAAATTTGTACAAATTATTTATTAATATTTCTACAATCTCCCCAAAACATATATAAAATTAAATAAAAAATAACACAAATATACAAATTTTATCATTATATATGTATTTTCATTAAGATTTATGTTAACATAATTAATCTATATTGACATTACAAGACTCATATGGTGATTGTGTACATAAAACTTCTTAACTTAGATTCACAACCATTTACGCATCAAATAATTAATATTTAATAATAAAAATTATAAATTAATAATAATGATGTCATTTGATAATAAACATAATACTAGTGATGCTTTATTAAATAAGAAATTAAACAATAAGTAGCTAAAACTAATAATTATTAAATAGAATAAGATATATTGAAATTACTCTATTTAAATTATAAATATTTATATGTGTTGTATTGTTTATTTTAGTATGAATAATTTATTAAAATAAAAATAATTCTCAAATAAATATTAAAATAATATAAATAATAAACAAAATTATTTAAATTAGGTTTTAGAAAAATATATTTAAAATATCTATATAATTACTATCAAAATTCAAAAATACATCTTTTGGACATCTCCATTAGAGAGTCCTAACTATAACAATAGTATAAATAAAAAACACAACTGTTAACAATAATAATCTATCTTATAATAATTAACTATCCTAACCTATCCCTAAACCTTAGTAGAGATTCCACTTTCTTTTGCTTCACCACCATTCGAGTTTGAGTTGTTAGATGCCAACATAAAGAACCACTTGACCTCTAATGAAATGGAAGTGCCTGCAACCACCTTCGATAATTCAATGTCCCACTTTGCTTTGTGATGGCTAGCATTATTGTCCTCTTCCAATGCCTTGATGATGAAAATTATCCATGGGCCAAAAAAATGTGGTTTGATCAAAAGTCATTTCCCACTATCTAGATGAAAGCCTAGACTAATTACAACATCATCTATAATCTTTTTTATATTGCAACACCATGAGGGTTTGATGATCAAGTATATAATTGTCTAAATATCCTCTTTTACCTCTCTTGCATCCAAAATAACTACCACAAACATGGAGGAAATGTTCACATTTACCCTATGATTATGGGAGGTGGAAAGACACACCAACTTTATTGCATGCAACACCTTCTTCAACTTGAAATTTGACTCCTCACCTCTGAAAACTATCTAATGATTCTTTGCTTGGAGACAAATTTTGGTGTCCATTCTATGTGAAATGAGATGCAACCAAAACAACTAGTTTATGGCCTTATTTCTTCCTTATTTCTTCCATTTGGTAGCTAAGATCATGGAGCCATAAATTCTTCTTCCATCTAATTAAATTCCTTTACTCCAAGTGAGATAAGAAGGATGAGAGATCAGCTGCAATATCTTGCCATGCACCAAAAGAGTTGGCAAAATGATAGTCCTTTGTCATCTCAACTGTCATGTTTTCTAGTCTGTCAACTGCTCCATTCACTTCATGAAACACATGGCCAAGCTTATAGTCTTCAAGTGTGTTCAGGATCTCTCTACATTTCCTTAGAATTTTTTTAATTTTCTAGTTGGAATTTCAACATCTATATAGGGTGTTGATTGTGATTAATGAATTTGCTTCACTATGCAATTTTTTTATATTTAGATGTTTTCTCATGTGCAGTCTTAATAAACACATGGAATTCTACTTCATTATTCATACTTCTAGCAATATTTTTGTTATTTTCTCAACTAAGAACCCATCATGATTTCTTAAAATGCAACCAACCTCAATGATCCTAGATTTTCTTTTGCTACTCCATTGAAATTGCTACTCTAACAAAAATTTTACTCCATTGAAGTTGAACTTGTGCCAACCTTCATCTAGAAAATCCACCTTGCATTTTTTGTGACATTAGAAGGAAGATGGATCTTAACCACATTCACTTTTATTATTCTTAACAAATTATACAAATTTTTAAGCAATCTTCTTTAAACTTAAGTTGAGAGGTAGTTAAATGATCAAAACTCCATAAAAATTTTGTGTGATAGGTAGAGGTGACCATCAAATTTTAGGATTTTTATGGTCTTCTCTGTAAAAAGAAAAGAGGGACTAAGTATTTTTAGATATCCAAAATATTGTTATTTTTTAAAAGAGCTAATCAAAGAAAAATAAAATTCAAATCTGAGCAATTATGGACACACACACATAGAATAAGCACACACAACAACAAATTACGTGGTTCACCATAATGGCTACATCCACAGGAAAAGCAAGGCAAATAGCTCTTATTATTTTGCAACAACAAGATTACAATTCATCTTTGTCTATCACCAAGCAAATAATATATATTGTTTTCTCTTCAAAGTAGATGAAGAGTCATGAGAAGATGAAGACAAAAGGGTAGTGGTTGGACTTCACACTCAACAATCTCCCACTTGAAGTCCAAACCGTATTGCAACATATAGAGCTTTCCCCTTGCTTTTCCAAGCTTATTGTTATTTAATTACCAAAACAACTGACTAGTCCAATGCATACTTCCCTTGCATTACCTCTATCAACTCCTGCCCTTCAAGCTCATATATCTCTATTTTCTCCATAGCTTTAAGGGCAGTAGCATGAATAAAACCAAAATCCCACTTCACTTGCCCAGACTTTTATTCTAAAAGAACAACTTCTATAACCCCCCCATGTCACCCAAAAAGGTCTTTTAATTGTTCCTCTATCACATCATATGGAAAATTACAGACATATACTGACTTAACTGCTTCAGTCAAAGAATTTCATTGATGGGATACCCATTTAATTGTTATAACCTTCTCATTTAGCTTAAATTTTGAATGCACCATATTCTTCATTGCTTTTTCAACACATGCTTGTTCAACAAAGGAAAAGCCTTGGTTCCTTTTCAACTCTTTTATATCCTTTATTAGCTCTACATGCAGAAAGCCAGGTCCTTGCTTAGACTCAACTTTTAAAAGATCCTCTTCTTTCATATTTGATGGTATATTACCCAAAAAGAGCTAATTTTTTGGTTGAGATTCAGAAACCCTTAGTTTCTTCTCATTATACATTTTCCTCACATTCCTAATCACATTGTGATGCCAATCCCTAGTGCCATGGCACATATTAAGCCTGTATACATTCATTCCACCACAACAAGGGCTTCGAGTTGCTCAAATTGGCAACAAGTAGGGAAAATGGTACACACAAGCTTAGTTCTCCTGGTGCTACAAAACCCATTTTCCTTCATTTTAGCTTCACTTACTATATCCACCTTGATCAAACTAGACTCGACACTCGAAACTTGAACAACAAAAACTCTATTGCTTGCTACAAACTCTTTGATAGTTGCAACAAATTCAAAAGGATTGATGATTACTGGAGAATTATCCATCTCAGACACAACGAAGACCCTATTCCACTGCCACTTTTGCTTCACTTCACGTTGACCCCCAGAGTTTTGTGAGATGCCAGAATCCTAAGATTGTACCTGTGGCTCCTGATAATGACGAAAAGTTTGTTTTTTCCAAAATTCTTTGGCAACTTCATGATGCTCTTCTTCTTCTTCATTAGGCTCATCATGTTCCTTTGCCCAAGAAACATCAATAACCTCCTTGGATGTCTTTATACCATCCGCTTGGGACTTCTCCTCCTCCACACCAATAGGCTCCATGTACACACCTACACTTTTCTGAGCATCATTATCCTTATTCAAATTCATAGGATTCTTCGGGGCAAGCTTGAATACAAGCATCTGCAACAAGCGAACACAAAATGTTTTCTTGTCCAAATTTTTTACTAGCAACAAGAGCTTTAAATCTGAGGGTTACTTCCTCTTTATTCTTAACATCCATAATACAAGCATTAGACTCCACATGTCCCTCTTATGTATTTTCTATACACATTTGATTAGATTCCAACATGCTAAGTAATTATTCAACAACTAATTCAACTTCAACATCTAACCTGTCTAAAAACCTTTTTTCTTGTAGCCAAGATCTCACTCAATGAAGGAGTTGGCATGGAGTGAACAGCTCCCCCCTTCAACGTTACTTTCTACTATATACAAGGTGCCTATTTTGATTCCCCGAGCAATTACCAAGGCCCCTTTTGTTACTTTCCATCTATTAGATCCACAAGTGAAGTTTCACACTCTTGAGAAGCCAATTGTCCAGCTAAAATCAATTTTTTTTTAGCTGAGGGATATATCTAACATCTTGCAACAACCAAATATTTCCATTGGTTAACTTTTTCAAAACATCCCTTTACCAATAACATCACAAGATTCATTATTTCTAAGAACCTTATCAAAATCACCTATTTGTAGGTTTTTGAAAAACTCCTTGCACAGAGTGGCATGAAATGATGCTCTCAAATCAAGCACCCAAACATTTGTTATTTTTTATTTTGAGGTAAAAACAAGAACACTGAAATCCTCACATACAACATTTAGTTCATCTTCTATTGGTTGGTTTTCACCCTCCTTGAAAGACCAACAGTTATTTTTGATGTGGCCTTGCTTGCCACAATACCAACAACCAGTCTCTCTACCTTTGGATTTTGACCTTCCTTGTCATTTCTTGAGACCACTTGGATTTTTTCCGCTTTCTTTTGATCTTCCCCTATCCTCTGCACTTAAAACATCACCCGATGTTGGAGTCTCACCCATGCTCTTCACAATTCCTTGCTTATAATTACACCAACAACATTGTCAAATTTTAATGTATTTGAGCCAAAAACTGAGTTACTTACTGCCATAACCAAGCTGTTCTAGCTTTTTGGAAAAGAACTCAAAATTAAGAGAGCCTGAATCTCATCATCAAAAACTATTTTTACAAAGAATAATTGACTTGTAATAGTATTAAAATCATTCAAGTGATTCACTACAGAACTACCTTCAGCCATTTTCATGTTAAACAATTGTTTCATCAAAAATACCTTATTCGATGTTGAGGGCTTTCATACAATTTATTCAACGTACTCATCAAATCAGAACTTATTGTTGCTTAAGATATGTGATGAATTAAAATCCAACCCTCAATCGCAAACTCCAAAAAACATAAGATTCAACTAAAAAATCATTTGAAATAACACACAAAAAATCCGCAAATAGTTTGATTCATTAACTATTCAACTTTTCTTCGTATTACATGGAAATCATTACCAAAATGAAAATACATCATATACAACCATATGGACTGATATAAACCATTACAAACTTAAATAATATTGATATAATTCTATTACAAATAACAAAGATCAATCACGAATTGACCTCCTTCAATCTATCCCCTTCCTATAGCTTCTAGCTCCTTTAATATGCAATCTTCAATGAGTTCTTGCTGCAATAAAGCAACAACATTCAAATCTATTTTCTGTTGTCCACACACCCTCAAACTTGTAACAAAATATCCTTTCCACCTTCTCCAAGAAAATCCACACCTGCAAGAACAATCTAGCCAATAATGGCTACCAAAACCAAGTCCAGATTC
>VDFB02275515.1:0-24375 GCA_007258455.2 Sequoia sempervirens
TGGTGTGGGGAAAAATTAGGAGAATACTCTACCAAATTGGGATTTCAAATTCAGGTGGAAATTGGCGCAAGAATAGATTGGCTTGCAAAATTATGTTGGGACCAAGTTGTGCTACCCAAAGCTGGGGCATTTCTTTGGGTAGTCTTCCACAAGAGGTGCTTAACAATGGAATGTTTAAAAAGGATGGGAATTGTAGGTCCAACTCGATGCATAATGTGCGAACACAATGAAGAGGATGCTGATCATTTATTCCTCTCATGCCCCACTATAATGGTTTGTTGGGATTGGCTTCAGAACTCTTTTTCAATACCATGCCTGAGATAGCAGAATCTGCGTGAATTCCTCAAATCATGGAAAATGGGTAACAGAAACAGATACTGGCACAACCTTTGGGTATTGGCTCCATCTATGGTAATATGGCACATATGGAAAGAAAGGAACAGGAGAATTTTCAAAGGCGAAGCACTTGAAAATATCAGGTTAATTGAAAAACTGAAGGTTGCAATTATCGAGGTGGCAAATAATAGGACAAGATTGAAATCCCACTCGAAGTTTACAAAATGGGATGAAGAAATTCAGAAAACATGGGATAGCTTAAGAAGACCAAAGAAATGCATGCTCTTAACAGAAAAGGTGGATAGAAAATCAGTACATTGGCAGGGGCCCGTGGATCTCCTTTGGAAATTGAATTTCGATGGGGCAGTGAAAGGGAATCCGGGGACTGCGGGGGTCGGGTGCATCATTAGAGATCAAATGGGTGAATGTGTTTGTGCTGCCTCCAAAAATTTGGGGGAGCGAACCAATAATGTTGCCGATTTTGAAGCACTGTTAATGGGAGTTCAATTATGTATCCGTAAGGGAATAACATCAATCGAAATAGAGGGAGACTCAATTATTTGCATCCAAGCAATTATAAATGGCAGATCTCTTAGCTGGAAGCTTGATGACTGGGTTGGTCAAATCAAGGAACAAATAGGGAAATTGGAAAATTTTAAACTTGGACACGCCTTTAGGGAAGCAAACAAAGCTGCTGATTGTCTAGCGAATGTCGGGGTTAGGCAAGTGGATGAGATTATCATTGATTACAAAGTGGAACATTGGAACGGTCTTCAGGAATTGGTGATTAGTGACCAGGAGAGGTGGCAAAGGTCACCCGCAAAGGGATACAAATTATAAATTGAAATACATTGGACTGTCAATGGCAGGAGGATAGGCAACTTGGTATGATGGCAGACTTAATCATATCATATGATGGATCTCTCTACTTGATCTCCCGTATGGGTCAAACTGGAAATGGCAACCCCTTGTCTCTTGCTAGTCACACGTTGTTTTGGATTGACTGTCTCAACATTGAGTTAACTGGCCTCGGTGGAACGGACCATTGAACTTCTCCATTTTCTGCGGGTTTCAAGGTCTCTGTTCGACTATATTTGGCCCAAGGAATGGGGCTCTAAGGTGTTAATGAGAAATAATAAAACATGGTTTTCCAATTTGGAGTAGCCTGTGCTTGTGCTAAGGAGCCCTTAGCAAGCCAATGCTTTCGTCTCTTCGTGCGCTAGAACAAAGAGGTCCATGATGCAATTGTTGCAATAGCTACGAAGGTTTTAGGCATGAGTTAACATTGGTGCGATGGAAGAGTATATGAAACTGTATGCGGTGCCCTGGTTGATGTTCATGAATCAAAGGAGTGGGTTGCGGTGTGGCTTAATAGGATTGTTGTAGGCCTCAATGTATCCACAATTGCTAACACAACATTGGAGTTGAGAGCGAGCGGCTGGGTGAGTTTCCTGAGTGCATTCTTTGACCCGAATCTGGCCCTAGAGGAGGGGATGGAGGATGTCGAGGCCAAGGTGACAAAAAACTTCATGTCGGATGCTTGGGAAGTCTTTCGTACGGGAGTCAAAAACAACAATATGAATGCCTTTTCCCGGTTCATGAACTCAGATCGGGCATGGATTGGTACAGATAGCCTAAGGCGCTTAACGGAACCGGGGAGTCTTCTGGCCATCTTAAACCATAGTATGTGGATTTAGGAGGTTGCTTTGTGTTGGATACATTCCCTGCATATCCATTGGTCTGGTTAGTTGGCTGTCTCCTCTCTTTAAGCAGTATAGGTTGGGGTTCTTTTTGGCGATTAGGGGTACCTATTGGCACATCGGAGATGGTTGTGATGTTGTTCTAAAGTGTCAATCTGAAAGGCCTGTGGGTTGAAAGTATTTTGTTGGAATGTATTCGGGCATTACCCCTAGTCCTTTGGTAACACTCATCTATAAAAAAATAAAAAATAAAAAAATATATATATGTATATATAATATACATATATATAAAATTTATATAATATAAAATATATATTTAAAAAAAAACAACCAACGATCCCTAATTCACACGCAGCCCCTGCTGCACAGAGGCTACGCCCCTGTTGCAACAAAGGCTATGCCCCTGTTGGGGGCGGCTGCCACACAGCCTCCCCTATGGGGGCAACTGTGGTGGCAGCACTGTTGCCTGTGAAGGTAGTGGCGTTGCCTCCAGAGCTGCCTCCCATGGGGCGGCGGTGGGGGCAGCCCCAACCCTCCCATGACAATAAAATAAAAATTTATTTATTTTTTTTAATAAAAAAAATATAAACGAAAATAAAAACCAAGAAATTTTTTCTGTGTGTAAAAGCCAGAAAAATTTCTCCAGCATAACTCCACACCTTTTGCAAATATATATATACATAACAGAAAATATATATATATAAAAATCTTCATGGTTTTAGAGTCAAATTATGCAAATTTTCTATAGAATTTTTTTTGCAATAAGACTAATTTATCAACACAATATCTGGATTTAAATTTCAAATTTTAAATGAAAGTTTCTTTTGTTCATCTTTCTATTTTCCATTGTTTGATTATTTCTTTGCTTTCTTTCCCATGATTTCAACAGAGTCTTTTTTTTGCAAGTTTTAAAATAAGATTTGACATGGGTTTTGCTTCCAAGCCAAACAAAATTTAAATATTTTCAAACAGCATATAAAAATTTGAACACTCTTTCAAAATGAAAACAAAAATCATAGAAAGAAACCTGGTTTTTTCTCCAAGCTTGAAAGATTGTCAATGGTGCTTTCAAATCTTATTTTGTTTTCCAGCTCACCCAACAAATCCAAACTTCTTCTTCAAATCCAAATCAAAGCCACAACAAATCCTTTTCTCCACCAAATTGAAAATTAAAAATTATATGAAATTGTATTTGCTCTCAAAGAGTTTCCCCAAATTTAGTCAAACCCCTAAAAATATCCCATCCACCAAATTTATTGCAAATTTGGGGATATTTTCATTTTTTAAAATTTAAAACAAAATTGCTTTCCAAATGGAATTTCATGCATTTAAAAATTTCTTTTTACAAAAGAATTCAAAATTTTGTAAAGAAAATTCTTTTACACAATATTTTCAAAAACTGCAATTTAAAAACATGATTTTCATTTTTTTTTAATTTAAATCAAAATATCCAATAATGCCAAAACAACTTAATTCAATTTATCACCATTGACTTAATTAATCAATAAACTAAATCTAACCCAAGATTAGATTATTTTATTAATTAAATTAAATTAATCAATAAAATAACTAACATTTCAATGTTACAACCAGATATATTTAATCATCATTTTAACTACACAAGCCATTTATTTACCTTTATAATTTGAAATCAAATAAAAACCAAGGTGAAATGGACAACATTAAAACAACTAAACCCGACTACAACCTGACGACACACTATGACTAGGGTGATGACTTGGCATGGAAAACCTAGCTAATATCTCCCAATCGATTATCATTGGTCAATGGACATGCTCAAACCTATGAAATTAGGTGGAGTTGATGTCTTGTACCTATCAACCTGCAAACAAAGAATATATCGTACATGCATATATATGATATAATAAAACACACCATGAAGAGGAAATCTCAGAATCGTAGGGCGCTCGCAAGCGAGTGATACAATCATGTCCCCTTGACCAATACAGACTTTCTAACTAATGAGTCTAACATCAATAATATACTCAAAAGCATAAAGCATCATTAATTAAATATTTGTTGAGCTAATTCAAAATAGGCCATGATAATAACATCAGAGTAAAATTCCATCACATTAAAATGTAACATGGGCATGGCTTAACAGTTGCGATCAAATAGAACCAAGTACCATAGTCAAAGTAATAGCATAACAATGAAAACACTATTCGATCACAAGAGCCAAAATGGAGGGGTGCTACATCCTCTCCCCTTAGGGCCAGGCTTACTCTTGGAAGCCTGCAAGTACCCCTAGTACAAACTCCATAAAATCACACATAATCAATGGTTCTAAAATTGAACCACTCCATACCTCAACATAAAACAACATCAACTTGTGCTATAATCAATCCAACCAAGTACACTATCAATCTATACAAATCAACATGGTGAAGCAACCACCAACCAAATCTCCAAAGCACAGATCCAGGGATTAACATACATAATACACATATGCACCAATACACATCACCAGGAATCATTGCAAGGCCACACATGGGTCCATCTGGACACCGGAAAGCAGCATACTAATCCATGATACAAGAATCCATGAACCCAAAAGCCAAGTCCATCACAAACAATCCATACAAAATATCATAATGCTAGAAGGAGTAAATCAACAATGCCATGATAACTCTCACATTCACATTCACTTTTATCAAGTGGTAAATCACCTTACTACACACATATGGTAACCACATTTATTTTCCACACATAGTGCAATAGCATTACAATGTTTACCCAAGACAAGGTACGCAACACTTCAACATACATTTACCATTTTTCATTTTAAATCCAGGTATAATAATTTAACATCTCATGACTTCTTAAGACTTAACAATAAAGTTGGGGACTATAGGCCTCACCAACAAGATGCAGCTATTATGCAATTATCATTAACATGCAATGGTTTCACTAATCCCTTTTCTCTAAACTTTTACTTACTGCAAAATGATTTTCTATTCATTTTATCCATTTTTCATGATTATGAATGCAACTTAGGGACTTAGGTCCTTTACCCAAGGTTTGATCTAATAAAAAAAACCTTCATGAATACATAAGCATTTTCTCATAAGATACAACATACCATGGGTTTCAATACACCACACACTCAAGGACAGGGATCTTCGTCAAACCAATGGGAAGAGAGAGAAGACAAGAGATATTTACAGTTCTAACATAGACATGAATGCAATCATGGTTTCATCATCACACAATCACTTTCACACAAATGCATAAACCATATGAGAGTATGCACAAATCTCTATGAACTAACAACATGATCATTCATTTTCTATTACCATATTTCATAATTTCAAAACTATATAACATGCAAAAGCAACTCCAAAACCACATAGGGTCAATTAGGCAATCACTTGCACAACGAGGTAAAGCACAAGAAGACATGCATTAGATACTTGCATGGTGAAGAAAACAACAAGACTCCAGAAGAGAATATACACCAAAGGAACTTCTTGGCACCCTCAAGGTCAAATAGACCTTCCCACAACATGAGCAGAGAAACCAAGCAAGGGTAATTTTAGGCAACACATGTCACCTGCAACCCACCAACAAGTTAAGGTCCAACATGCTCACCCATAACATAGGATAGAGGGGAGTAATCGATCTCAACTTCGGAAGACTTTCAACCAAGGGAATCACTCCAATCCTGAAGGGTAAGGAAAGACCTAGGAGCATCATTCCTCCACAACTCAAGCCAAGGTTAGAAAACTCAACCCTCTAAAACGTCATACTAAGGCACTCAAGGCAAGAGGTCCTATGACTATCTCGCCATAACAAGCACTTGGAACACACCCAACAAACACACTACAACCACACTTAGGCACCACTCAAGGGTCACAACCCTTTACACAATGAAAGAGCCCAGCATCAAGAAGAGGACCAATCAGAAGACACTTCTTGGTAGGCTCACGGGCCTAACTAACCCCCACCAAAGCATTCATCAACAAGACATGCAAGGGGCAGAAATAACAACAAAACTGGTGGTCATCCACCACACACAACACACCAAATTCACACACTACACAATTGTCCATAATGCATTCTTCTAGTAGGAAGGATATCGGCGCATTGCACACTACACCGAGGATCCTACCCTTTCTACTGGCTTCCTGCACCATTGGACCTACACCACCTCACAACAACTTCTGGGTAGACAAGTGAGATCAACCCAAAAGGAAATCATAAACTAATTAACAAAGCACCTAGGTCAACACTAGGCTCATAGTGCCCAAAGTATAACCTACGCAACTAACAGCTTAATGGGTTCCACATTATCCCAAAGCACCCAGTGTTTAAACCCGAGCTTTGATACCATGTGTAACACCCCGCCACATAACCCTAGGGGAAGTTGCAATTATCTACTCAAACGCAATAATTTTTTTTTGTTTAAGTACAAATAACATGAAATTTCACTACCCATTGCCAACAACCCCTAAGGTTACGAGATTGAGTTTACTTAAACCCACACAAGATACATGAATTAAAGTCATAACATTTAATTACTTAACAAATTAAATAAACACACATTCCATACATGAAATACTTACATCAAAGCATAAGAGATACCCCATGATTCCAATAATATAATTTACAATATGATTACAACTCTCATTCCCCGAATGAGGTAATTCCAATAAGCAAGATAACAAATTACACAATTCCACCTCGATACAAATGAGGGGTAATTAAAATTACAATAATACTAAAATTAATAAAGCATGAAAGTAACTGGATCCCAAGAGCTCTCCAACTGGAAGTCTCGTCCACATGAAAAAAAGGACGACCCAACAGATTAAGGTGCACGTTCCACCCAACTATGTGATACCTGAAGGCTCACCTCCCATGCTAGGAGATAGTAACAAGGAATTCTATATAAGACCATCAACCCCTAGACACAAGCTAACTCAGACTAACACAACCAATCACATGAACCATACAACCATAAGGATATCACAAGTACAACTCTAACATCAACGACATAAGTCACATTGCTTCCAGAAATAAAATAGATTGAGTATGATAAGAAGACCATACACATAAAACCAAATACCAACTGTTGTCATAGAAATAGTGTCATCACATAGCTCGTCATGGGATAACCTCTAGGAATCTTCACAGGCTCCGACCCCCACTATGAGTTGTCCTGGTGGCCTCTACCGAATCCCAACACCCATACTCACTCATGTGGAATCAAATACCTCTCGTGAAGACAAGATAGATGACCTTGCCATTCCAAACCTTCCCACTCATCCCAAGCCTATACAAGCACTTGTTTCCATGAGTGACGCTCAATTATCTTAATTAATGTGAAATACTATCCAAAATTCTAAGTACATTTATTTAGTTATCACTTGATTAAACCACCTTTGAAGGTTATCCAGTTTACCTCTTTGGGCTCTGGCCCCTAACAGAAGCCACTCTTCTACTTGACAACATACCAAACAAACCAATCAACAAGGGAATCCCAAGTGCATATTAACAAGGTAAAACCACTCCAACTCTAGGAGGAACACATAATGAAAACTCACCCCAAACACTGGAGGCAACAAAACACCTAATCCACTCCTTCCAAAGGAGGCACAATTCACATAATCTACTCCTAATCTAAACGAGGCACAAACCATCCCCATTCGCGAAAATCGGGTAAAACAACGTGTACATCAATACGCACTACCCAAGACTATACCAATGGTTGACTATCATAATGACAACCCATACAAAAAACATGAAAACCCCCCCTCTGGAAGACTTACATAACAATTGACACAATTGCCCAACACCGAGAATGAACAAAACATCACTAGAAAGCATTTTGGGCAATTAAATAAACTAATGTTAGGATTTCCTAAATCCAACCAACTCAATCAATGTTACTTGCAATTACTCAAAAATAAATAGAATTTAATTCGCAATGTTGAGAAATTTAAAACCAATGATTTAACTTTGTGTTTCTCAATCATACAAAATAATAAAATCAATTTGCTAGATAAAATCATTTGATTAAAAAAAACAATTTTTATTCCAACTATGATAATGAAATAATCAACTTGAAATTAACTATATTTGAATACACATATATATTAAATATATATATGTAAAAGTATATACTTGGTGTATATACAATACATATACATATGTATTTATAATATAATTATTATTTAAATATAATTATTTAAAATCAACTATTAAATTTCCAACCCAATTATTTAATAATACATTTAGTACCCCTCCATTTATGCTTATGTTATCTATTGCATGTTCTTATATTGTTAGACTTTGGTACATGGTTTGGATATTTTGATCGCTGATTTTGAGTGATAGTGGATTCACTTTGTGACATGATGATACATGGTATTCTGATATTTGGTTTCTGATATGCTTTGATATACCGTAGATGTTTTCTTTCAAATGATTATTGCTATGCATATGTTTATGATGGACTAACTATTATTTTAGCTGTCAGTCTGATGTGACGTATATTGGTGTGCAGAACGGAATTGCATCATTCTCTTGCCAGTGCCCTGTGATGTCCATGATTTTCTCCGCACGGTGTGCCTGTACAATGGATTATATATATATATGCATGTTATTGCTTGGTTGCAGGATTGTAGGTACATGACACTAACTCCACCTAGTTATTCAGGTCTAAGTGTGTCAAGACTCAACGGAATTGTTGATTGGGAGGTAGTAGCATGGTTCATCCTAGTCTAGTCTATAACCCGGTCATAGTACATCGTCTATTTTAGTTCAGAGTCATAGATTGTTTTGTCTTTTCCTGTTTGGATTATTTGCTTGAAAAGGAAAATTTTGTTAATTAATAATAGTTTATTATGTTTTAATTTACTATTATTTAAATTAATTTTTAAATGTTAAAGAAATTAGTTTTGCATGTTATTTAATAAATTAATTAGTTTGTTTGGTTAAATAATTTGATCTTAGAGATTAAATTTATTTAATTAAATTAATTAATTAATTAAATTAAAAAAAATTTAAATTGTGTGTGAATAAATTTTATATAAATTAAATATTTTTGTGGAAATGGCATTTTTAATTATTAAATAAAATTATAATTTTGAAAAAATTGAAATTTTAAAATAAATAAAAGGCATGCAATTTTGAAAGGCAAGATTGCCGAGAAGTTGTTGAAGATATTTTGTTCTTCTCGACAAGTGTGCCAGTTGCATTTATTATTTTTGGTTGAGGTTGTTCACGGATATTATTTTGGATCTGGAAAAAAACACAGGGGATTCTATTCTATTTTCTCTTCACGGGAAAAATATCAGTTCTCTGTTTTAAAAAAAAAAGTTTGGTTTATGCTATTGGTATTGTTGCAAATTTGTGGAAGATCTTTGGTTTACAATTTGGGCATTGTTTCTCAGGAAAGGATTCTGGAAGCTACAGGCAACAGAGGCAACAGAGGCTCTCATCACCAAACAGTTTTTTGAAGCTAAGGAAACAGGTATTTTCCTGGTGTTTAAATTTGTTGTTTTTGAAAAAAAATGTCTAAGAAAAGAATATTTCATGTTATTAAATCTCTGAACTTCTTGGGAAAGATATTGTTTATTGAATTCTTGTTTGTAAAGATTTATTGGTTTCAGAAAGTTTCTATAGCATACTTTATGTGGAGAATATATATATATATAAATTAATGAAGAGGAAAACGTTTAAAGGGAAATGGATTTTAAAACCCTATAGAAATTCTTTACAGTTTCCCCATATTAAAACTTTGTAGAAATTTCTGAAGATTTCCCCATATAAAAAACTTGTTGAATTTGTATTTATATATATATAAATATTTTCATATATAAATTGAATTGTGAAGCCTTTGTTTTAAAAAATTGTGTTAATTACTGTACAGGTGAATTTGAGAATTTATTTTTTTTTAAAAGATGTGAAATCTCCATACATTTTTTTATTATACATATATTATAATGTTGTTTATTATTTTTACATATTAGAAAAAATTTAAATTAAAAAAAATAGAGCCGAAGCTCTGTGGGTGGGGCTACCCGCAGTCGACCCCGCAGGGGGACGGCGGCGAGGCTCGAGCCCAGCACCGCACTCGCGGGCAGCCCTCGGCTCAGCTGCCATGGCCTAGCCCTATGGGGAGGGCTGCGGTGGCAGCTCCACCCACAGCCGTCGTGGCTATGACGTCGCGGTAGGGTAGAGGCTGTAAACAACCGATGAAACCCTAGTTTGTATTCTTTGTAATGTAAAAAGAAATTTCGATTTAAGTGCGATTAAATAAATATTGGCATTCAAAATTTATCTTTTATGAATTATATTAAATAAAATATATATATATATATAAATGTATATAAATATATTTGTTTAATATTACATAGAAAATTGTCAATATATGTATTGGATTTAAAATTTAAAAGATTATTTATTGAATTAGTTTTATGTAGATATATGTGAAATTGAGGAAGTTAAAATTATAATAATTTAATGCAATTTTCTTTATTGTTTGAGAAAAGAATTACAATTGAAATTGCTATAATTTCATGTTATTTCTTTTGAATGACTCGATTTAGTATATCCGAACAATAGACATTTACTTTTCTTGATTTTCTTTTAATTGTGTTTCTTTTTGGGAAAATTAGGAAAGTCTTAGTTGTATAAGTCTTCCATAATGATCTGTATAGTAAGGGTGTGTTATTGTTCAAATGTATTTCTTAAGTTGACTTGGGTTGTGCATGTGTTAGAATATGGTGTATTGTTACCTGGTTTATGAATAAAAGTTTTAATGACCGTTGAGTGTCATGTGTTAATATGAGATTCTATTTAGTGCATCTTGTAAACCTTAGTCAATAAAACATAGTATACCTTTGTTATGTTTACGGGAGTGGATCTATGTAAGGGCCGACACACAAAGTGGTGTCAGGGTAACTTACAAAGAGTTAGTAAGTCAGTGATAACTAAATAACACAGTAGTTAGATTAAAATCCTTAATAAGATGTTTATGCCTCACTTTTGACTCTTGAGCTAGTTTAGTCTTGAGTATAAGATGGGAAGGCCTGGAATGGCAAATCAATATCTTGTTACCTTAAAAGATATTTGATTCCACAATAGTTAGCAAATGGGGTCGGGTTTCGTAAGAGTTTACCAGGGTAACCCAAGTTGGGGGCTGGAACCTATGAAGAAACACCAGGGTAACCTTTGCAATATTGTGATGACACTCCACCTAAAATAACAGTTTACCTTGAGTACTTAGTACATTTGATTGTCTTAAATCTGGAAGTAATGTAACCATTAGTCAGTTATGTACTTGTGTCTAGGGTTAGTAGATTATGTCTAGGTAACCATATTACTATCTCCTAGTACAGGGGGTGGACCTACGAGTACCACATGGTTGGGTGGAACATGCACCTTACTCTGTTGGGTCCCTAGTTTATGATCATGGCAATGAGAGCTTCATGGATGGAGAGCTCGTACTTGGATATAGATGTATTTTATTTATTGCATTATTGTAAAACTTGTATTGTAAAACATCCCTCAATTGTTTATGAGGTGAACATTTGTAAATGTAAATTGTAACTATTATTTGATCTACCTCATCAAATGAATGAGTATTGTAATATCTTATCAAATGCAATGTAAGAAACAAGTTTGTACTTTATACTATCTTGAATGGAGTTTTCAAATGTTATGTAATGTTTATTTTTAAGTATATGATTAATTAATTATAAGCAATGCAAAATACTAAAGTCGTCTATGGAAACTCAAGTAGTGTAACGGCACGTAACTTAATGAATGTATGCAACAAATTAATGTAATATTATTAATACTTTAAAAAAAAATTATTTCACTATTATACACAATTGTAACATTCCTTAGGTTATTATGATGGGGCATTACAGATTGGTATCAAATCCAGGTTACAAACACTAGACGCTCTGGGTAATTGCGAGCCCATTAGGTTGACCTAGTACGTAGTGTCGCTATCTGTTAGCCTTGGTTGATTAGTATCTAAGACTTGTCATTGTTGTGTAGGAACATGCCTAGGCGAGGTGGAAGAGGTCATGGTAGAGGTCGAGGTGGAGGCCGAGGGCCAATCCCTCAGGTTACTCCCCCTATGAGCCCTCATTAGAGTGATCAGGCAAAACAATTGGATCAGAGGAATGAGGGATAGAATCCTGAACAGTCAGGAGTAGAGGGTTCACAGATACGTCCCTTATTAGAGGAGGTCCTAGCTCGACTTGGATCTAGACAGGAAGTTGAGCAGGAGGTTGTTAGAGAGAGAGAGATAGATCTCCTAGGAGAGTAGATGATACAGTGCATTAGGATGCTATTACTGCAGGACACATGAGGGATTTACTGAGGGCATGCCCTCCTACCTTTGATGGTACAAGAGGTGGATTAGACGCTGAGACCTAGCTACTGGATTTGGGTAGATGCTTTGCCATGCACCCTTACGGTAGCAATACCTATGCCAGATGCACTATTATGCATCTGAGAGGATTCACCTCTACTTGGTGGCGCCTGGAGGAGCAGAAGCTCCACTTAGATATTGGGTCAGTGTCTTGGGAGATGTTTCTAGAGAGGTTTAGAGCATGGTTCCTATCGGAACACTGGAGGCAGCAACGGGCTGACGAGTTCCATGATCTATGTCAGTTGGCTCTTTCTGTTGAGCAATATCAATGTAGATTCTATGAACTCAAGTAGTATGCTGGTATTGGCGATGATGAGCCTATGCTAGTACAGCACTTCATCAGGGGTTTCAAAGCCCGTTTTAGTGGTGGTGTCAGAGTTTTTGAGCCAAAGACTATGGAAGTTGTGGTGGAGAAAGCTTGCATAGTGGAAGAGAACCTTGTTATGGCATTAGGTGGTCACACGGGAGTGTAGATTGGCAATGCTCCTGCAGCAGGTTTTAGTCCACGGGGTGGACAGGCACAGACAGGAGGTTCCTCTAGGAACCAACAGACACCCACAAAGGGTGGGCAGCAACAACAACAATGTACACCTCAAAAGAATAACAATCCACAACCACAACAAGGTAATAGTCCTCAAACAAGAAAGGGTCACAACTGGTGGTGTAACAAGCGCAATAGGCAGGATCAGCTTGCACAAAGTGCTCAATCTACTGTCAGTAGAGGTAGTTTCCAGCAATCCAATGCACCTTCGGGTTGCAGAGGATTCAGTAGAGGCATAGGTTGTTACTCATGTGGACAGCAGGGACACATAGCTAGGCAGTGTCCGATAAGAGGTTTTACTAGTTTTGGGCCTCGACCTACAGTTTCAAAACCTATAGTGGGTGATGCAGGACAATCACATACAATATATGATGTGGTTAATGACTGCCAAGCCGATCTCCAAAACACAGTGGTCGAGACTTCAAGTTATATGGTGTTAGTGTTTCCATTCTTTTTGATTCCAGAGCTACTGAATCCTTTATTTCACCGACCATCATTGACCAATGTGGTCTTGTGGAGGTAAAGCAAGGTGATAAGTGGTAGGTTGAATTTTTCTCTGGGGTAAAAGTAGTAGTAGAGAACTTAGTACATAATTGTGAACTTAAAATTGGTACATTAACTACCTTAGTGGATCTATATGTTACACCTTTCTAGGATCGTATGACATAGTATTAGGTATGGATTGGTTAGCATCTTATCATGCTGTGATTGACTATTGACTTAAGACAGTTAGTTGCATTAATGATTTAGGTGCGAAAGTGGAAATTATAGGTGTTCAAAGACCTATCTCTTTGTGGATGATATCTGCTATGCAATTAAAGAGATGTCTTCGTCAGGGCTATCAATTGTTTGCAACAACAGTTACGGATTTGGAAGAAGGTGAGAGTCGAGAGGTATCTCTTGATGATCATCCTATTCTTAGGGAATTCGCTGACGTGTTTCCTGATGATATACCTGGAATGCCACCAAAGAGAGATATTGACTTTAGAGTTGACCTAGTTCCAAGAGCTGAGCCTATATCTCGAGCTCCATATAGAATGACGACCCAGGAGTTAGAGGAACTTCGTATCCAGTTAGAGGAACTATTAGAAAAGGGTTTTATTCATCCAAGTGTTTCCCCTTGGGGAGCACCCATTATCTTTGTAAAGAAGAAGGACGGGTCACTTAGACTGTGCATTGACTATCGTCAATTGAACAAGGTTACAATTAAGAATCATTATCCTTTGCCTAGAATCGATGATCTTTTTGATCAAATCAAGGGAGCTAATGTGTTCTCTAAAATCAATTTGAACTCTGGTTATCATCAATTACGAATTACTGAAGCTAACATTCATAAAACTGCTTTTCGCACTCGTTACGGGCACTACGAATTCACAGTAGTACCGTTTGGGTTAACGAATGCACCATCAGTATTCATGATTTTAATGAATGGTGTTTTTCGTACTTACCTTGATCACTTTGTCCTTGTATTTCTCAATGATATTTTGATCTATTCGAGAAACATGAAGGAACATAAAGAAAACTTGAGACAGGTATTGCAATGTTTAAGGGAAAATCAATTGTATTCAAAACTGAAGAAGTGTGATTTCTTTGAAACTGAAGTAAAATACCTTGGACATGTGATTTATGGAAAAGGTATTGCTATGGATCCTTCAAAGATTCAAGCTATTGTAGATTGGCCCGTGCCTACTAATGTAGGTGAAGTTCGTAGTTTTATGGGTCTAGTTGGTTACTATAGGCGGTTTGTTGGGGGTTTTTCTAGAATTGGTTATCCTATTACTTCTCTTCAGAGAAAAGGGAAGAAGTTTGTTTGGACAGAGCAGTGTCAGTTGGCTTTCCAGACACTTAAAGAAAAGTTGACTAATGCACCTATACTGATTGTTCCTGATCCTACTAAGGATTTTGTAGTATGCACGGATGCATCATTAGAGGGTTTGGGAGCAGTTCTGATGCAAGATGGGCGTGTGATTACTTATGAGTCTCGGAAACTCAAAGATCACGAATTAAACTATCCCACGCATGATTTAGAACTAGTTGCTGTTGTGCATGCATTAGTTCGATGGAGGCATTTCTTATTAGGTCATCATTTTGAACTTCATACTGATCACCATAGTCTACAATATATTTTTACGCAACCTAACTTGAATGCTAGACAAAGACGGTGGATGGAGTTCTTGTGTGAATACAATTTTGAAGTGAAATATGTTCAAGGAAAAGAGAACGTAGTGGTTGACGCTCTTATTCGTCGTCGACATGAGATCTCTACTACTACTCTTGAAGTAGATTTGAGAGGTCAAATATTAGCTGCACTTCCTACTAATAGATTATATCAGGAAGTGAGGTCTGAGATTGAATCTAGTAGACCTATAGAAGGTCGAATTGCAAGGTATAACCTTGAACCAGATGGTGTATTATGACATTTAGGTTGTATCTATGTACCACATTTTGAGGGTCTATGTACATTAATTATGACAGAAGCTCATCGAGCTCCATACTCAACTCATCCAGGTGTTAAGAAAATGCATGCCGATCTTCAGCAATTGTATTTCTGGCCTGGTATGAAATGGGATATTGTTGATTATGTATCGAGATGTCTTGAATGCCAGCGAGTCAAAGCTGAGCATCAGCATCCTGCTAGATTATTGCAGCCACATCTCATTCCTGAATGGAAATGGGATATTACATCCGTTGACTTTATTGTAGGGTTACCTACGTCATCACGTCGACATGATGCCATTATGGAAACTATTGACTGATTGACTAAGGTAGCTCTTTTTTCACCTGTACGATCATCTTACAATGCTTCATTCGTAGCTAGGATATTCATGGAGGACATCGTTAGATTGCATGGGATTCCTCGTAGGATTATATCTGATAGAGATCTCGTATTTACTTCAGCCCTATGGACATCGTTACAACATGCTCTAGGTACACAGTTGAACTTTAGTTCAACATATCATCCTCAAACCGATAGACAAATGGAGAGAGTTAATCAAATATTAGAGGATATGCTTAGAATGTACGTAATCTACCAACAATCACGTTGGGAGGATTATCTGTATTCAATAGAATTTTCTTACAGTAACGGATATCAGAGTTCCATATGTATGCCACCATTTTAGGCATTATACGGTTGTCCTTGTCGAACTCCTTTGAGTTGGGATCGACTAGAGGATAGAATATTACTTAGACCTGAGATGCTTCAAGACATGGAGCAACAGGTTGACCGTATTAGAGAACATCTAATAGCAGCATAGGATAGGCAAAATAAGTATGTTGATGCACATAAAATAGACCGACAATTTGCAGTTGGAGAGAGAGTGTTTCTTCGAGTGCGACCGCGAAAGAGTCCAATCCATTATGGAAAAGGCTTTAAGCTTGTGCCTCGTTTCATTGGGCCATTTGAGATCTTAGAGAGAATTGGTCTTGTGGCGTATCGACTCGCCTTACCACCTAGTTTGTCACGTATTCATGATGTTTTTCATTTATTAGTTCTTAGACCATATCATCCCGACATTTCTCATGTACTTGATTGGAATGCGTTATAGGTAGAGGACGGGTAGCTAGCTTTGGAGCCCATGGCCATTCTATAACGTCGGACGCTCGGTCTCAGGGGTCGAGACATTGATCAAGTGAGGGTCCAATGGGATCTTAGCCATGAGGCTTCTGCTACTTGGGAGGATGCGACACGCATGAGGGAACTTTATCCCTATCTGTTCACAGGCTTTCAGGAGCAAGCCTGATCCTAGGGGGGGAGGATGTAGTACCCCTCCATTTATGCTTATGTTATCTGTTGCATGTTTTTATACTGTTAGACTTTGGTACTTGGTTTGGATATTTTGATCACTGATTTTGAGCGACAGTGGATTCACTTTGTGACATGATACATGGTATTGCGATATTTGGTTTCTGATATGCTTTGATATAGCATAGATGTTTTCTTTCAGATGATTATTGCTATGCATATGTTTATGATGGACTAACTGTTATTTTAGCTATCAGTCTGATGTGATGTGTATTGGTGTGGAGAACGGAATTGCATCATTTGCTTGTCAGTGCCCTATGATGTCTGTGATTTTCTCCGCACAATGTGCCTGTACAATGGATTATATATATATGCATGTTATTGCTTGGTTGCAGGATTACAGGTACATGACACCAACTCCACCTGGTTACTCAGGTCTGAGCGTGTCAAGACTCAATGAAATTGTTGATTGGGAGGTAGTAGCATGGTTCATCCTAGTCTAGTCTATAACCCGGTCATAATACATCGTCTGTTTTAGTTCAGATTCATAGATTGTTTTGTCTTTTCCTATTTGGATTATTTGCTTGAAAAGGAAAATTTTGTTAATTAATAATAGTTTATTATGTTTTAATTTACTGTTATTTAAATTAATTTTTAAATGTTAAAGAAATAGTTTTGCATGTTATTTAATAAATTAATTAGTTTGTTTGGTTAAATAATTTGATCTTAGAGATTAAATTTATTTAATTAAATTAATTAATTAATTAAATTAAAATTGTTTTAAATTGTGTGTGAATAAATTTTATATAAATTAAATATTTTTGTGGAAATGGCATTTTTAATTATTAAATAAAATTGTAATTTTGAAAAAATTGAAATTTTAAAATAAATAAAAGGCATGCAATTTTGAAAGGCAAGATTGCCAAGAAGTTGTTGAAGATATTTTGTTCTTCTCGACAAGTGTGTCAGTTGCATTTATTATTTTTGGTTGAGGTTGTTCACGGATATTATTTTGGATCTGGAAAAAAGCACAGGGGATTCTATTCTATTTTCTCTTCACGGGAAAAGTATCAGTTCTCTGTTTCAAAAAAAATAATTTGGGTTTATGCTATTGGTATTGTTGCAAATTTGTGGAAGATCCTTGGTTTGCAATTTGGGTATTGTTTCTCAGGAAAGGATTGTGGAAGCTATAGGCAACAGAGGCTCTCATCACCAAACAATTTTCTGAAGCTAAGGAAACAGGTATTTTCCTGGTGTTTAAATTTGTTGTTTTTGAAAAAAAATGTCTAAGGAAAGAATATTTCATGTTATTAAATCTCTGAACTTCTCAGGAAAGATATTGTTTATTGAATTCTTGTCTGTAAAGATTTATTGGTTTCAGAAAGTTTTTGTAGCATACTTTCTGTGGAGAATATATATATATAAATTAGTGAAGAGGAAAACATTTAAAGGGAAATGGATTTTAAAACCCTGTAGAAATTCTTTACAGTTTCCCCATATTAAAACTCTGTGGAAATTTCTGAAGATTTCCCCATATAAATAACCTGTTGAATTTGTATTTATATATATATATAAATATTTTCATATATAAATTGAATTGTGAAGCCTTTGTTTTAAAAATTTATGTTAATTACTGTACAGGTGAATTTGAGAATTTATTTTTTTTAAAAAGATGTGAAATCGCTGTATGTTTTTTTTATTATACATATATTATAATGTTGTTTATTATTTTTACATATTATAAAAAAATTAAATTGAAAAAAAGTAGAGCCGAAGCTCTGTGGGTGGGGCTACCCGCAGCCGACCCTACAGGGGGATGGCGGCAAGGGCCAAGCCCAGCACCGCCCTCGTGGGCAGGGCTCAGCTCAGCCACCATGGCTGAGCCCTGTGGGGAGGGCTGCGGTGGCAGCTCCACCCGCAGCCGCCGTGGCTGTGATGCTACAGCAGGGTAGAGGCTGTAAACAACCGACGAAACCCTAGTTTGTATTCTTTGTAATGTAAAAAGAAATTTTGATTTAAGTGCGATTTAATAAATATTGGCATTCAAAATTTATCTTTTATGAATTATATTAAATAAAATATATATATATATGTATATATATATATTTGTTTAATATTACATAGAAAATTGTAAATATATGTATTGGATTTAAAATTTAAAAGATTATTTATTGAATTATTTGTATGTAGATATATGTGAAATTGAGGGAGTTAAAATTAGAATAATTTAATGCAATTTTCTTTATTGTTTGAGAAAAGAATTACAATTGAAATTGCTATAATTTCATGCTATTTCTTTTGAATGACTCAATTTAGTATATCCGAATAGTAGACATTTACTTTTCTTGATTTTCTTTTAATTGTGTTTCTTTTTGGGAAAATTAGGAATGTCTTAGTTGTATAAGTCTTCCATAATGATCTGTATAGTAAGGGTGTGCTATTGTTCAAATGTATTCTTAAGTTGACTTGGGTTGTGCACTCGTTAGAATATGGTGTATTGTTACCTGGTTTATGAATAAATTTTTTAATGACCATTAAGTGTCATGTGTTAATATGAGATTGTATTTAGTGCATCTTGTAAACCTTAGTCAATAAAACTTAGTATACCTTTGTTATGTTTATGGGAGTGGCTCTATGTAAGGGCCAACACACAAAGTGGTGTCAGGGTAACTTACAAAGAGTTAGTAAGTCAGTGATCACTAAATAACACAGTAGTTAGATTAAAATCCTTAATAAGATATTTATGCCTCACTTTTGACTTGAGCTAGTTCAGTCTTGAGTATAAGATGGGAAGGCCTGGAATGGAAAATTGATATATTGTTACCTTAAAAGATATTTAATTTCACAATAGTTAGCAAATGGGGTCGAGTTTCATAAGAGGTTACCAGGGTAACCCAAGTTGGGGGCCAAAACCTATGAAGAAACACCAGGGTAACCTTTGCAATATTGTGATGACACTCCACCTAAAATAACAGTTTACCTTGAGTACTTAGTACATTCGATTGTCTTAAATCTAGAAGCAATGTAACCATTGGTCAGTTATGTACTTGTGTCTAGGGTTAGTAGATTATGTCTAGGTAACCATATTACTATCTCCTAGCACCGAGGGTGGACCTACGGGTACCACATGGTTGGGTGGAATGTGCACCTTACTCCGTTGGGTCCCCAGTTTATGATCATGGCAACGAGAGCTTCATAGATGCAGAGCTCGTACTTGGATACAGATGCATTTTCTTTATTGCATTATTGTAAAACTTGTATTGTAAAACATCCCTCAATTGTTTATGAGGTGAACATTTGTAAATGTAAATTATAAATATTATTTGATCTACTTCATCAGATGAATGAGTATTGTAATATCTTATCAAATGCAATGTAAGAAACAAGTTTGTACTTTATACTATCTTGAATGGAGTTTTCAAATTTTATGCAATGTTTATTTTTAAGTAGATGATTAATTAATTATAAGCAATGCAAAATACTAAAGTCGTCTATGGAAACTCAAGTAGTGTAGTGTCGCGTAACTTAATGAATGTATGCAACTAATTAATGTAATATTATTAATACTTTAAAAAAAAAATATTTCACTATTATACACAATTGCAACATTCCTTAGGTTATTATGACGGGGCATTACAATACATTATATATATAAATAATTATAAAACAAAATTTTATTAAATCATATTATAAGATATATACATTATATATATAATATAGAATTATTATATATAATATATATATATTATATTATATATATATATATTAAATAAAATTTAATTTTTAAAAAAAAGTAAAAAAAAGGCAACCACACCTTATAAAGGTCACAGGCCCCTCCCAAAGGGAGAGGCCAGGCTGATCACACAGCCTCCCCCATTGGGGGTACGCTGTGTAGGCAGTGGGGTTGCCTCCACAATGCCTCCCATGGGGGGGGCGACTGTGGGGTGGCAGGCCCAGCCTCCCCTCCATTACTTTTTATTTTTATTTTATAATAATAATTTTTTTTTTAAATGAAAAAAAATCATTTATATTTTTAAAAGAACAGAGAGCAAAACTCTATTTTTTGGGTTTTTTTTTCAACAGAAAAAAAAAATTGGGTAAATTTTTTTTTAAAAAGGAAAACTCTCAGCATGAAATTTAATACAAATATATAACATATATATATATAAACTTTTATTGTTTAACAGTGAAGTTGTGCAAGTTTTTCCTCTAAAACAAAATACACAGCAAAATAATTTGCAAGCATAAATTCTTAATTTCTAATTCATAACAGAAATTACTTTTGTTCATCTTTCTATTTTCTATGGTTTGATTCTTTCTTTGCTTTCTTTCCCATGATTTCAACAAAGTTTTTGCAAGTTTTGAAATAAAATTTGACATGGGTTTTCCTTGCAAATCAAGCAAAATTTAAATCTTTTCAACAGCATAATAAAAATTTGCAAAACATTTCAAAATGAAGACTAAATTCATAGGAAGAAAACTTGGTTTTTTCTCAAAAGCTTGAAGGGTTGCCAATGGTGCTTTGAATCTTTATTCTATTTCCAACTCCTCCAGGAAGTCCCACTTGCTTCTCCAAAATCCAAATCCAATCTAGCATGAATAAAACCCTCTTTCCCTTTTTTTTCTGACATCAATTTCTCTCCACAAATTGAAAACTTTTTAATTTTAAAATCCAATGGAATGGCTCTCATAGAGTTTCCCCAAATTTAGTCAAACCCCTAAAAATATCCCATCCACCAAATTTATTGCAAATTTGGAGATATTTTCATTTTTAAAATTTAAAACAAAATTGCTTTCAAAATGGATTTTTCATATATTTTTAAAAAAATCTCTTTTCAACAAAAAGGTATTTAACTTTTTAAAAAGAAAATTCTTTTACACAATATTTTCAAAAACTATAATTTAAAAACATGATTTTCATTTTTTTTTAATTTAAATCAAAATATCCAATAATGCCAAAACAACTAACTTAAGGGTGTGTGCAAGAAGTTGAGTCCACTTTTTGGCCAAAAAGTGGAAATATTTTCCGATTTTAGTATTTGACACATTTGACCTTAAAATTTGAAGCACTTAGAGATGAAATCTTTAAAAAAGTCACTAATCATAAAATGTAGTTCTCGGAGTCTAGTTTCCAAATATGTAATTTATTTCAATACCCAGATTGTACAAATTGAGTTTTCAATAGGCATTTCAAAAACCACTGTTTAAAAGTCATTTTTTTTTACCATACCATGCACGTGTACGACATCCATATTTTGAATTAAATTATCGTATTTTTCTAAATCCTTTTGGGAAAAGTTTTATGACTCACTGAACCTTGCTCTTGATATTTTTTTGTAATTTTTTATTGAATATTTTTTTTTTTGTTAATTTTTTATTAGGCAGATTTGTCATTTTGAAAAATCGTCATGTACGACATGCATAAGATGACCTAAACTTATCATTTTTTGATTTTTTTTTTTTTCAAATTGAAAAGAATTGTCTGAAGTTTGCTCTCGTGCAATCCGTTTGTAAAAATGTTATGTTGATCAAAAGTTATTAAAATAGTAAAAAACTCTAATATTTAAAGTTTATGGACCAATTTTATTAGATATTAATTGAAAAATAGAAAAAATAATTCAATTGCAAAACAAATTACATATTTAGAATCTACATTGTTTGATCTAAAATGGGTTTTAATTTCGTCAGAAATTTTTTGAAAAAAGGTCATCAGCCATATGTTCAAAGTCGATATTTTTCTTTGACATTGTTAGGGCCTTCAATTTGTAGGTCAAACCAGGTTGAAGGCTTAGGTTTGGACTTCCAAAGCTTTTCCTGAACTGAAAACCTTGGCAAAAACCTGCCCACAATGCAAAAAAAAATTCAAATTTAAAAAAATGGGATCCCGATTATAAAACGGGATCTGTTTAATAGGATCCCCTGTATAATCGGGATCCACGTTTAAACGGGATCCATTTGGATTTACAACGGCTCCCTTGCCGGAATCTAGTGAGCGAGATCTGATTATAGCGAGATCCCGTTTATTAGTAGCGGGATCCCGTTTAGTAATCGTTTAATTAAGCGGGATCGTTTATAGACAGAGGATCCCCATTTATATTTAAAAATCACGTGCATAATTAGCTCCAACTCGCAACTTTGCAATTTCACATGTACCGAGAGCACTAAAATCAATTATTTTCATAAGTTATTGTATTTACAGGTGGTCAATTTGATTTTTGTTGATTTTATCAAGGGAGCATCATCTACACCATTTTTGAAGTGAAATTTGCAATATGGATTGAATTTTTCAAAGGAAGCATGAAGAAAACAATTTTTAAAGTGGAATTGTGGTAGTTTTCTATTTGTTTTGAGGAACACAAGAGGAAGAATTTTGCCATAATAGGTATTCAATTTCCATTTTGGATTCAATATTTTGAAGTATTTCACTATTAACATTCATTTGTGCTTGAGAATTTTATAATTATGGGAGATAAATTTAGTAATAAGAGAAGAAAGACATTGACTCCTCAAGAAGTTGGCCAAATATGAAAAAGAGAGACAAAGACAAAGAGAAAGAAGAATGAGAATAAAATTAATGAACGATGGTGGAGCAACCAATTCAACAACTATTGAAGATGAAAACATTGAAGATGTACCATAGTTGTAGATGAAGCTAATTTGCAAGGAGTCAATTTGGAGAAGAATATGATTATACAAAACAAGTCCTACTATGTCTTCAATCCCTCTTTGAATGCTCTGGAGAATGTTCGAAATACACAAATCCAGGTACGTCTTCAAATCCACATATTATTGAAATGGTAAATTTGTTTGTAGAAGATTTACAAGATGCTGGATATAATGATGTTGACATTGACTATATTCAAAGAGATGAAACTTTTATAGAATTTGTTGAAAACAAAAAAGAAAAATCTTTTATTGCAAATGAAAATCAAAGTGATCATTTTCTTCAAAATGGAAACAAAACCTATATTTTTGATGAAAATGAAAATGAAAATGAAAACCGTTTTGTTGATGAAAATGAAAACTATTTTGTTGATGAAAATGAAGATGAAAATCTAGAATGTGATGTTGAATTTAATGAAAATACTTTTTTAAAAATTGGAAGTGGTGTTTTAGATAATCTTCCTAATCAAATTTCTTGGAGGCAAATAAGAACACATGCGAATAGAATATACACCGAATTCTTTTATCGTAAAAAAATTGCATTTCAATGTCAACTAATGATGTAATTGATGAGAATGCAAAAAATGAGGAGAATAATGAAAAGGTTAGGCTTTTTTGTTAAACCAAAAAGAAAAGATCAATCATTAAAACATGTTATGTCTACTATTGCCAGTGCCATTCAATCTATTGGGAAAAATAGTAGATCAAGATAAAAAGCGTGTAAGAAGGCTATAACTACTGCTATGATCAATAAAACAACTTTGAATAAAGAATGAGTAAGCAATATTAGTGAAGTTTTAAAAATAAATCCTAAACATTACTAAGAGCGGCCAAAAAGAAGAGGAAGTATAGAAAATGATCCTATCAACCACTGTTGGAGTTTTAGTGGTTGACTCTTGAGGTCTGATATGAAATTGAATGTTGAAATTAAATCTTTGATCAAAAATTATTGGCATGATAATACTAGGGTTTCATC
>VDFB02275515.1:24475-90163 GCA_007258455.2 Sequoia sempervirens
AAATTAATTTAAATAACAGTAAATTAAAACATAATAAACTGTTATTAATTAACAAAATTTTCCTTTTCAAGCAAATAATTCAAACAGGAAAAGACAAAACAATCTATGACTCTGAACTAAAACAGACGATGTACTATGACTGGGTTATAGACTAGACTAGGATGAACCATGCTACTACCTCCCAATCAACAATTCTATTGAGTCTTGACACACTTAGACCTGAATAACCAGATGGAGTTAGTGTCATGTACATGCAATCCTGCAAGCAAGCAATAACATGCACATATATATAATCCATTGTACAGGCACACCGTGCAGAGAAAATCACGGACATCACAGAGCACTAGCAAGCGAATGATGCAATTTCATTCTCCACACCAATACACGTCACATCAGACTGACAGCTAAAATAACAGTTAGTCCATCATAAACATATGCATAGCAATAATCATTTGAAAAAAACATCTACGCTATATCAAAGCATATTAGAAACCAAATATCGCAATACCATGTATCATCATGTCACAAAGTGAATCCACTGTCGCTCAAAATTAGCGATCAAAATATCCAAACCAAGTACCAAAGTCTAATAGTATAAAAACATGCAGCAGATAACATAAGCATAAATGGAGGGGTACATGTATTATTAAATAATTGGGTTGGAAATTTAATAGTTGATTTTAAATAATTATATTTAAATAATAAGTATATATTAAATACATATGTATATGTATTGTATATACACCAAGTATATACTTTTACATATATATATTTAATATATATGTGTATTCAAATATAGTTAATTTCAAGTTGATTATTTCATTATCGTAGTTGGAATAAAAATTGTTTTTTTTAATCAAATGATTTTATCTAGCAAATTGATTTTATTATTTTGTATGATTGAGAAACACAGAGTTAAATCATTGGTTTTAAATTTCTCAACATTGCGAATTAAATTCTATTTATTTTTGAGTAATTGCAAGTAACATTGATTGAGTTGGTTGGATTTAGGAAATCCTAACATTAGTTTATTTAATTGCCCAAAATGCTTTCTAGTGATGTTTTGTTCATTCTCGGTGTTGGGCAATTGTGTCAATTGTTATGTAAGTCTTCCAGAGGGGGGGTTTTCATGTTTTTTGTATGGGTTGTCATTATGATAGTCAACCATTGGTATAGTCTTGGGTAGTGCGTATTGATGTACACGTTGTTTTACCCGATTTTCGCGAATGGGGATGGTTTGTGCCTCGTTTAGATTAGGAGTAGATTATGTGAATTGTGCCTCCTTTGGAAGGAGTGGATTAGGTGTTTTGTTGCCTCCAGTGTTTGGGGTGAGTTTTCATTATGTGTTCCTCCTAGAGTTGGAGTGGTTTTACCTTGTTAATATGCACTTGGGATTCCCTTGTTGATTGGTTTGTTTGGTATGTTGTCAAGTAGAAGAGTGGCTTCTGTTAGGGGCCAGAGCCCAAAGAGGTAAACTGGATAACCTTCAAAGGTGGTTTAATCAAGTGATAACTAAATAAATGTACTTAGAATTTTGGATAGTATTTCACATTAATTAAGATAATTGAGCGTCACTCATGGAAACAAGTGCTTGTATAGGCTTGGGATGAGTGGGAAGGTTTGGAATGGCAAGGTCATCTATCTTGTCTTCACGAGAGGTATTTGATTCCACATGAGTGAGTATGGGTGTTGGGATTCGGTAGAGGCCACCAGGACAACTCATAGTGGGGGTCGGAGCCTGTGAAGATTCCTAGAGGTTATCCCATGACGAGCTATGTGATGACACTATTTCTATGACAACAGTTGGTATTTGGTTTTATGTGTATGGTCTTCTTATCATACTCAATCTATTTTATTTCTGGAAGCAATGTGACTTATGTCGTTGATGTTAGAGTTGTACTTGTGATATCCTTATGGTTGTATGGTTCATGTGATTGGTTGTGTTAGTCTGAGTTAGCTTGTGTCTAGGGGTTGATGGTCTTATATAGAATTCCTTGTTACTATCTCCTAGCATGGGAGGTGAGCCTTCAGGTATCACATAGTTGGGTGGAACGTGCACCTTAATCTGTTGGGTCGTCCTTTTTTTCATGTGGACGAGACTTCCAGTTGGAGAGCTCTTGGGATCCAGTTACTTTCATGCTTTATTAATTTTAGTATTATTGTAATTTTAATTACCCCTCATTTGTATCGAGGTGGAATTGTGTAATTTGTTATCTTGCTTATTGGAATTACCTCATTCGGGGAATGAGAGTTGTAATCATATTGTAAATTATATTATTGGAATCATGGGGTATCTCTTATGCTTTGATGTAAGTATTTCATGTATGGAATGTGTGTTTATTTAATTTGTTAAGTAATTAAATGTTATGACTTTAATTCATGTATCTTGTGTGGGTTTAAGTAAACTCAATCTCGTAACCTTAGGGGTTGTTGGCAATGGGTAGTGAAATTTCATGTTATTTGTACTTAAACAAAAAAAAATTATTGCGTTTGAGTAGATAATTGCAACTTCCCCTAGGGTTATGTGGCGGGGTGTTACACATGGTATCAAAGCTCGGGTTTAAACACTGGGTGCTTTGGGATAATGTGGAACCCATTAAGCTGTTAGTTGCGTAGGTTATACTTTGGGCACTATGAGCCTAGTGTTGACCTAGGTGCTTTGTTAATTAGTTTATGATTTCCTTTTGGGTTGATCTCACTTGTCTACCCAGAAGTTGTTGTGAGGTGGTGTAGGTCCAATGGTGCAGGAAGCCAGTAGAAAGGGTAGGATCCTCGGTGTAGTGTGCAATGCGCCGATATCCTTCCTACTAGAAGAATGCATTATGGACAATTGTGTAGTGTGTGAATTTGGTGTGTTGTGTGTGGTGGATGACCACCAGTTTTGTTGTTATTTCTGCCCCTTGCATGTCTTGTTGATGAATGCTTTGGTGGGGGTTAGTTAGGCCCGTGAGCCTACCAAGAAGTGTCTTCTGATTGGTCCTCTTCTTGATGCTGGGCTCTTTCATTGTGTAAAGGGTTGTGACCCTTGAGTGGTGCCTAAGTGTGGTTGTAGTGTGTTTGTTGGGTGTGTTCCAAGTGCTTGTTATGGCGAGATAGTCATAGGACCTCTTGCCTTGAGTGCCTTAGTATGACGTTTTAGAGGGTTGAGTTTTCTAACCTTGGCTTGAGTTGTGGAGGAATGATGCTCCTAGGTCTTTCCTTACCCTTCAGGATTGGAGTGATTCCCTTGGTTGAAAGTCTTCCGAAGTTGAGATCGATTACTCCCCTCTATCCTATGTTATGGGTGAGCATGTTGGACCTTAACTTGTTGGTGGGTTGCAGGTGACATGTGTTGCCTAAAATTACCCTTGCTTGGTTTCTCTGCTCATGTTGTGGGAAGGTCTATTTGACCTTGAGGGTGCCAAGAAGTTCCTTTGGTGTATATTCTCTTCTGGAGTCTTGTTGTTTTCTTCACCATGCAAGTATCTAATGCATGTCTTCTTGTGCTTTACCTCGTTGTGCAAGTGATTGCCTAATTGACCCTATGTGGTTTTGGAGTTGCTTTTGCATGTTATATAGTTTTGAAATTATGAAATATGGTAATAGAAAATGAATGATCATGTTGTTAGTTCATAGAGATTTGTGCATACTCTCATATGGTTTATGCATTTGTGTGAAAGTGATTGTGTGATGATGAAACCATGATTGCATTCATGTCTATGTTAGAACTGTAAATATCTCTTGTCTTCTCTCTCTTCCCATTGGTTTGACGAAGATCCCTGTCCTTGAGTGTGTGGTGTATTGAAACCCATGGTATGTTGTATCTTATGAGAAAATGCTTATGTATTCATGAAGGTTTTTTTTATTAGATCAAACCTTGGGTAAAGGACCTAAGTCCCTAAGTTGCATTCATAATCATGAAAAATGGATAAAATGAATAGAAAATCATTTTGCAGTAAGTAAAAGTTTAGAGAAAAGGGATTAGTGAAACCATTGCATGTTAATGATAATTGCATAATAGCTGCATCTTGTTGGTGAGGCCTATAGTCCCCAACTTTATTGTTAAGTCTTAAGAAGTCATGAGATGTTAAATTATTATACCTGGATTTAAAATGAAAAATGGTAAATGTATGTTGAAGTGTTGCGTACCTTGTCTTGGGTAAACATTGTAATGCTATTGCACTATGTGTGGAAAATAAATGTGGTTACCATATGTGTGTAGTAAGGTGATTTACCACTTGATAAAAGTGAATGTGAATGTGAGAGTTATCATGGCATTGTTGATTTACTCCTTCTAGCATTATGATATTTTGTATGGATTGTTTGTGATGGACTTGGCTTTTGGGTTCATGGATTCTTGTATCATGGATTAGTATGCTGCTTTCCGGTGTCCAGATGGACCCATGTGTGGCCTTGCAATGATTCCTGGTGATGTGTATTGGTGCATATGTGTATTATGTATGTTAATCCCTGGATCTGTGCTTTGGAGATTTGGTTGGTGGTTGCTTCACCATGTTGATTTGTATAGATTGATAGTGTACTTGGTTGGATTGATTATAGCACAAGTTGATGTTGTTTTATGTTGAGGTATGGAGTGGTTCAATTTTAGAACCATTGATTATGTGTGATTTTATGGAGTTTGTACTAGGGGTACTTGCAGGCTTCCAAGAGTAAGCCTGGCCCTAAGGGGAGAGGATGTAGCACCCCTCCATTTTGGCTCTTGTGATCGAATAGTGTTTTCATTGTTATGCTATTACTTTGACTATGGTACTTGGTTCTATTTGATCGCAACTGTTAAGCCATGCCCATGTTACATTTTAATGTGATGGAATTTTACTCTGATGTTATTATCATGGCCTATTTTGAATTAGCTCAACAAATATTTAATTAATGATGCTTTATGCTTTTGAGTATATTATTGATGTTAGACTCATTAGTTAGAAAGTCTGTATTGGTCAAGGGGACATGATTGTATCACTCGCTTGCGAGCGCCCTACGATTCTGAGATTTCCTCTTCATGGTGTGTTTTATTATATCATATATATGCATGTACGATATATTCTTTGTTTGCAGGTTGATAGGTACAAGACATCAACTCCACCTAATTTCATAGGTTTGAGCATGTCCATTGACCAATGATAATCGATTGGGAGATATTAGCTAGGTTTTCCATGCCAAGTCATCACCCTAGTCATAGTGTGTCGTCAGGTTGTAGTCGGGTTTAGTTGTTTTAATGTTGTCCATTTCACCTTGGTTTTTATTTGATTTCAAATTATAAAGGTAAATAAATGGCTTGTGTAGTTAAAATGATGATTAAATATATCTGGTTGTAACATTGAAATGTTAGTTATTTTATTGATTAATTTAATTTAATTAATAAAATAATCTAATCTTGGGTTAGATTTAGTTTATTGATTAATTAAGTCAATGGTGATAAATTGAATTAAGTTGTTTTGGCATTATTGGATATTTTGATTTAAATTAAAAAAAAATGAAAATCATGTTTTTAAATTGCAGTTTTTGAAAATATTGTGTAAAAGAATTTTCTTTTTAAAAAGTTAAATACCTTTTTTGTTGAAAAGAGTTTTTTTTTAAATATATGAAAAATCCATTTTGAAAGAAATTTTGTTTTAAATTTTAAAAATGAAAATATCTCCAAATTTGCAATAAATTTGGTGGATGGGATATTTTTAGGGGTTTGACTAAATTTGAGGAAACTCTATGAGAACCATTCCATTGGATTGTAAAATTAAAAAAATTTCAATTTGTGGAGAGAAATTGTTGTGAGAAAAAAAAAGGGGAGAGAGGGTTTTATTCATGCTAGATTGGATTTGGATTTTGGAGACGCAAGTGGGACTTCTTGGAGGAATTTTTATTATGTTGTTGAAAAGATTTAAATTCTGTTTGATTTGCAAGGAAAATGCATGTCAAATCTTATCTCAAAACTTGCAAAAACTCTGTTGAAATCATGGGAAAGAAAGAAAAGAAAGAATCAAACCATAGAAAATAGAAAGATGAACAAAAAGAATTTCTGTTATGAATAAGAAATTAAGAATTTGTGCTTGCAAATTATTTTGCTATGTATTTTGTTTTGGAGGAAAAATTTGCACAACTTCACTGTTAAACAATAAAAATTTGTATGTATATATATATTGTAAAATATAAATGAAGTCTTTTTTCTTTTTCTTTTTTTTTAAATTATTATTATAAAATAAAATAAAAGTAATTGAGGGGAGGTTGGGCCTACCCCCCCACAGTCGCTCCCCTAGGGGATGCGCTATGTAGGCAGTGCCGCTACCTCCAAAGGTAGCAGCGTTGCCTACACAGCACACCCCCAATGGGGGAGGTTGCGTGGGTAGCCTGGCCTCTCCCTTTGGGAGGGGCCTGCGGCCCTTATGAGGTGTGGTTGCTTTTTTTTTACTTTAAAAAAAAATAAAAATTATATTATATATATATATATTATATATAATAATTTTATATTATATATATAATGTATATATATTATGTATTATTAAATAATTAGGTTGGAAATTTAATAGTTGATTTTAAATAATTATATTTAAATAATAATTATATATTAAATATATATGTATATGTATTGTATATACACCAAGTATATACTTTTATATATATTTAATATATATGTGTATTTAAATATAGTTAATTTTAAGTTGATTATTTCATTATCATAGTTGGAATAAAAATTGTTTTTTTTAATCAAATGATTTTATCTAGCAAGTTGATTTGATTATTTTGTATGATTGAGAAACACAAAGTTAAATCATTAGCTTTAAATTTCTCAACATTGCGAATTAAATTCTATTTATTTTTGAGTAATTGCAAGTAACGTTGATTGAGTTGGTTGGATTTAGGAAATCCTAACATTAGTTTATTTAATTGCCCGAAATGCTTTCTAGTGATGTTTTGTTCATTCTCGGTGCTGGGCAATTGTGTCAATTGTTATGTAAGTCTTCCGGAGGGGGGGTTTTCATATTTTTTGTATGGGTTGTCATTATGATAGTCAACCATTGGTATAGTCTTGGGTAGTGCATATTGATGTACTCATTGTTTTACCCGATTTTCACGAATGGGGATGGTTTGTGCTTCCTTTAGATTAGGAGTGGATTATGTGAATTGTGCCTCCTTTGGAAGGGGTGGATTAGGTGTTTTGTTGCCTCCAGTGTTTGGGGTGAGTTTTCATTATGTGTTCCTCCTAGAGTTGGAGTGGTTTTAGCTTGTTAATATGCACTTGGGATTCCCTTGGTGATTGGTTTGTTTGGTATGTTTTCAAGTAGAAGAGTGGCTTTTGTTAGGGGCCAGAGCCCAAAGAGGTAAACTAGATAACATTTAGAGGTGGTTTAATCAAGTGATAACTAAATAAATGTACTTAAAAGTTTGGATAGTATTTCACATTAATTAAGATAATTGAGCCTCACTCATGGACACAAGTGATCGTATAGGCTTGGGATGAGTGAGAAGGCCTGGAATGGCAAGGTCATCTATCTTGTCTTCACAAGAGGTATTTGATTCCGCATGAGTGAGTATGGGTATCGGGATTCGGTAGAGGCCACCAGGATAACTCATAGTGGGGGTCGGAGCCTGTAAAGATTCCCAGAGGATATCCCATGATGAGCTATGTGATGACACTATTTCTATGACAACAGTTGGTATTTGGTTTTATGTGTATGGTCTTCTTATCATACTCGATCTGTTTTATTTCTGGAAGTAATGTGACTTATGTCAGTGATGTTAGAGTTGTACTTGTGATCTCCTTATGGTTGTATGGTTCATGTGATTGGTTGTGTCAGTGTGAGTTAGTCTGTGTCTAGGGGTTGATGGTCTTGTATAAGATTCCTTGTTACTATCTCCTAGCACGGGGGGTGAGCCTTCAGGTATCACATGGTTGGGTGGAGTGTGCACCTTAATCTATTGGGTCATCCTTTTTATTCATGTGGAGAAGACTTCCAGTTGGAGAGCTCGTGGGATCCAGTTACTTTCATGCTTTATTCTTTTCAGTACTATTGTAATTTTAATTACCCCTCATTTGTATCAAGGTGGAATTGTGTAATTTGTAATCTTGGTTATTAGAATTACCTCATTCGGGGAATGAGAATTGTAATCATATTGTAAATTATATTATTGGAATCATGTGGTATCTCTTATGCTTTGATGTAATTATTTCATGTATGAAATGTGTGTGTATTTAATTTGTTAAGTAATTAAATGTTATGACTTTAATTCATGTATCATGTGTGGGTTTAAGTAAACTCAGTCTCGTAACCTTAGAGGTTGTTGGCAATGGGTAGTAAAATTTCATGTTATTTGTACTTAAACAAAAAAACAATTATTGTGTTTGAGTAGTTAATTGCAACTTCCCCTAGGGTTGCGTGGCGGGGCGTTACACTAGGAAGATCTCCTAAGGATAACCAATGTAAAATTTTTGATGACACTCCTCCTATGACAATAGTCAGTTTGTAGTGTACAGTGGATGTACTTGATTCAGTGGTTCTAGAAGCAATGTAACCTTATGTTATGTGTTTATTGGTACAGTGTTGTTTTGTATGTTGCCTATTTCTAGAGGTAGTAGGTTTGTCTTGGTTGCCTTTTACTATCTATTAGCACAGGGGTTGGTCCTATGGGTACCACATGGCTGGGTGGATTGTGTACCTTACACTATTGGACTTTCTTTGCTTCTTTGTGATGTCAAGAACTTCCAGTTCAAAGAGCTCTTGTGTATCTATGGATATGTTACTTCATTTATTGTCATTGTATTAGTGGGATGCTATGTATTTATACTCCTCATTTGTAATCGAGGAGGATCCGTGTATTTTATAATTGTAACATTTTGTATGATCTTCCTCATCTTGGAGATGAGCTTGTAATGGTATATTGACTTAATGTAATCTTCGAAAGAATTTATTATTGTACTTTGTATATTATGCAATGGGTTAATGCTTTGATGTATATTGTTTATCATGAGTTAATTTAATATGCTATGGTTAAATTAATTTTGTAAGTTTTGGGATTCACATGTAGATGTGTTGCATGGCCTAAAGGATGTATGTGTTTAGAGTAGATTACTTTACTTGTTATTGTTACTCTTTTTAAGAAAAAAAAAAATTAGTTACACTTTCGTAGTGTTGCATCGTCGTCTAGGTTACGTGGCAAGGTTTTACACTAACAACTTTTGTGAAATTCACTATCAAGGAAAAGTCATCAGGAAGGAGTGTCATTGATGAAATTTTTTTTTTCACTTGGTAACTAGCTAGTTTTTTATACATTCTAATGTGGCATTTTTTGGGAACTTGTGCTCCAAATTTTGTGGGATGTTGTAAATGCAATTTATTAAAAGATATAATATAATGTACTTTTACATATTTCTATTGGAGATAGATGATTAATATGTAATAAACATTTAATGCACTCCAAATATTAAATGCAAGTGTAATCTTGACCCTTTGTGTTGAGATAATCTCCACCATCAATTTTAACTTGGGATTTTGCTACCATTTCCTATAAAAAGTTGTGTTATCTCAAGGTAAGGGGTTGTTCAAAAAAAATTGTTGTAAACCAACATTTTGAAATAAATACAAGAAAAGCATTGGATTTTGGTGTTCACTTTTGGCTTCTTATGTTTACATGGCTCCTTTTCTCTAATGTTAGATAAAGTTCAATTATAATGATGATAAAGTGTGAAGATATTTGATATATCTCTAGTTCATACCACTATTGATTTTATGATCGCAAGTTATTTTGTATGGTTATTTTGAACCTTATTCAATTTTAGTTCAATCATGAAGATTTTTTTGAATTGCAATAGAATTCAGTATTTAAAAAAATGTTCATCGTCAAAAATATTTTTATTAACTTTGAATATTGCACTTTTCTTGTAGCCTTACGATCTTGTCTCTGAGTAAGTAGGAATTGGTTTTATGAGGATTTCATCTATTTGAAGCATCAAATCATTATTTTTATTCTCCTTAGGGTTTCTTAACTTAATCTCTTCTCACCCTATATTTTGAATTTTATTTGAAGATTTGAATTAGTTTAGGAAAAGGACATCACCTGCATTGCAAGATAAGATGTTGAATTCCATTTTCATATCTATGATCTGGAAATTTAGAAAGGGTTTTTATATCAAAATTAGATCATTTCAAACCCTTATTGCTTAAGTTACAACTACATAATTTAAAGGCCCCTTGTTAAACAATAAAATATTAAACCATAAAGTAATTTGTGCTAGGTCAAGACCTGACTATTGAAGCCTTAGGGTAATATTTTTGAACTCTTAGAGGTTATATTTCCTTTCAAGAGAGATAAAATACTTTGTATTGTGTCTCTTTTGAGATGTGTAAAAACACTCATCAAGAGATAACTTAACTCATCTAAGGAGAGAAATTGAAGCATTTTTTACAGCAATAGAGAAGAGATTATATTCATTCCAATAGAAACAAAGAATGACGCTTCAAAAAGTGAATATAATAAAAAGAAGTCATAAATTTAGAAGAGGAAGAGTATGACAAAATGGATGTGGAAATTGATTTAGAAGAACTCATTTGTGCCCTAGATGAGATCAAGAGGCTTAAAAAGAAAAAATCAATGAAAATATTATAGATTCAAGAGGATAGTGAATCAAAGGTGAAATTATCACAAAATCTTGAAGAATCAGAGAAGATGATCATAGATCTGAAAGTTTAAATTGAAGAGGAAAATAAAATATATGAAGAAGTATGAATCCAATTAAAAGAAAAAGAAGAAATTTGTGAGAGGCTGGAGTTCAAGATAATTTATTTGAGAAAGCAATTGGAGAAAATAAGTGTTCAATTGAACAAAGTCCTAAAGAATAAGAAGAATATGAAAATTTTAGATAATAATATCAATTCCCAAAGGCCAACTAACAACAAGGGTATTGGTTATGAAGAAGTTCAAAGCTCAAAAACCACACAATCCTCAGAGAATATAAATGGAGATGTTATCAAAAGATCCATCAATAGTGAGAGCACCAAGAAGGAAGAAGGTAATATCCCTCACAAGGATAATAAGCATAACTACAAAGGATCATTCCCTTCAAGGTATGCACATGTGACCAAGTTTTGACACTTTTTCTATGGTTATTGATTTTCATGCAATCATTTTGGCCATAAAATAAGTGGATTATAGAGGTCATGCAAGGAATGGTTTTGGGTTCTCAAGTAGGAACTATAATTCATGTGCTCCTTTAGTGGATTACAATGTTAGATATTATAAATGCAATAACTTTGGGTATATATCACAATTTTATAAAATTTGTCTTGTACCTCTTAGAAAAGCAAGAAGGTGGATACTATGGTAAAAAAAAGAGGAGGAAAATACAAAAGTATGGAAAAAGAAACAAGAGAAAGAAAAGAAAAAAGAAGAATATATGCTTGTACTTCATGCACAAAAATTATCACTGAGGTCATAAGGAGAAGTATAAATTCAGGGGGAGCTAATCATTGCACTATCTCTTAGCTTCATTAAAAAGACAATTCAAAGATAGATCAAATAATGCATATAATAAAGCATCATGTGTTACTATTAATGTCAAAGGAGAGTTGTAGAAACCTGAAGAGTTATAGGTGTATACACCTAAAAATAGTCATCACCTTTAATTAATTAAATACTAGCTATTTGATTAATATCCCAACTATGTATAAATAAAATGTATTCTTCTAAATTAATTAAATAAAAAGGTTCCCTAAACTTGTTTTTTATAATTAATCTTCACTAAATCCAATTAGGAATTAAAGCACATTTCTACAACTTTTTGTGCCACCTCACCAAGATCACATGAAAATAAATAACTCTAATTTTTAATTATAATTATCTTCGACTCATTTTAAAAAGCACATGGCTTATTCCTCCCACACTTCCACCAATTTTGGATCACATGACCTATTCCTCCCACACTTCTACCAATTTTGGAGCACATGACTTATTCCTCCCACACTTTCACCAATTTTGGAAGCACATGGTCTTCTCTTCCCACACTTGAATCTTCCATCCAAATGTCATGTTGCCCATTGGTCAAGAGATTCTTCCATCCAAATGGAATGTTGTCTTTGGTGAAGGGGAAAACATCTTGATTCTCTTCATCTTCACCATCCATTCTCCTTGTTCGAATCCAGATCGTTGATTATTGCCACCTCACTATATGCTTGGAAAAGGTTATAAATAAAACCCTTGGGTATTGTATTTTCAATCCACTTTTGAATAGAGTTATCATGCATGAGTATTGTTTGAGATTGGGAGCATTATGGAGTCTTATAGTTACATTTTATATCATGTTTTGCATCATAGCTAAATCTTAGAATAACACTTTGCTTCATAGTTGCATTTTATGTCATCCTTTGCATCATAGTTACATTTTAGATTAGCATACTTAGAGTTTACATTTGAGCATATGTAGAATCATTTATAGAATCATATAGATCACTACCATAGTATCCACCACCATTTTTCCATTCATCATAATCATCCACCATTCAACATAATCATCCATCATTCATCATAATATCCATCATCATTTCTACCATTTAGTTTCATGTAGGAGTTTAATTAGCTTGCATGTTAAATACTAATCTCATTTCTTAAGTGTCATTCTAATAGCCTTTGTGTACATAGAAACCTGAGGGCCAAAAGGTTAAATGAATCTTTAAGAATAGAGGACAATGAGACATTCTTAAAAGATTCATTTTATTGCAATTTAGAGTGGCTTCTTTGCTTTGAATCTTTAATATAAATCGTTTCATTAAGGTTTGTGTTGATACTAATTTTCCACATCTCACACACACACAAAATGGTGCCCACTATGGGGCCTTGCCCCATTTTTTTAACATTCTAAATTTTTTATGTTGACAGGTTCAAACATGAGACTTTTGGCCCATCTTGCACCTGTTTTGGTGCTTCTTGCACTTTCTGTGGCACTTCTTGCCCTTGTTCTGGCACTTATTTTGCACTTTGTTTGGAAATTTTTGCAAAGTTTCTAGAAAATCTCACTAGGGTCAAAAACATGGTTTTTGGAGTTTCAACACTTCTTGCATGAATTTTAGTGCTTCTTGCACTTTCAGTGGCACTTTTTTCACTTTCAATGGTGCTTTTTGTCTCTATTCTGGCGCTTTTTGCAGTTTGCCTATTTTTCACTAAATTTGTAGGCTAATACTCTATGTTGTTGTTTTGCAGGTTTCCTGGATTCGCTATCAAAGACTCAAACATAAAATACTGACATATTGCAGGGGATGGAAGTGATTTACTTGTTTCCTTTTGGTTAAGTTAGGAATGTAGCTTAATTAAAAGGTTAATGAACACCATGTTTCCTTTTGGTTAAGTTAGGAACATAGCTTAATTAAAGGGTTAATGAACCCTATGTCTTGTGTGCTTGATGGATGGTAGTCATATGCTCTCCCCTTAACTAGGTGACCAAAAATCTAGACCCATTCACTTTTTGTGTGCGAGTGTGAGTGGAGTATATAGCATTTTTTCTCTCTTTATTCATGTGGAATAAAGATTGATCGAACTATGGGTATACTTGCTTGCTTTTGTTTATCTTAGAGGGCCTACCTTGTGGGAAAAATTAATCACCCAAGGGAATGACCCAACCAATAATATGCTAAAGCCAAGTGCATTTCCAACTGGTATATAAGTGTGGATACTAGAACAAAGAATAGTATCACATGCTTGGTTCTGATGAGAAGGGAAACAATGGTCTCTCACTGCATGGATCAACTCCTATTAACGAAAAGTCCTTACTAAAACCCTTGTTGTAGTTTGGAAAAAGCCTTTATCTATTCTTTGGTGTAGCAATGATTGTTGTGAAGGTATCCACATTCTCGCAATTTTTAGAAGAGATGAAAAATATGCAATGGGAGATTCATGGGTATTGGTACTTGGCTGCCTCGAGAAGTTAGTGTCATGGAGGGGAGCTAGTGGGGTCAAGCATCTAGTCATCTGCTAAGAATAAGTGTGGTTGGGGTAAAACCCATGTGGAATCCAAAAGAATACAATCTTTCACAACCTTAGGATTGTACATTGCTTGATGTGTCTTTATCAAAGTGTTTTCAAAACAAGTAAAACGTCACATATCCGAAGTGAAAAACCTCATTCAAAATTTCATTTAGTGAAACAACCAAGTCTCCCATTGAAAAATTAGGAAAACCAAGCAAATTTTCAAAGAAAGTTTCAAAAAATAAAGTCTAAACCTATTATGGCACCTTTTGCACATTCTATGGTGCCTTTTGTCTCTATTTTGGCACCTTTTACAAAACACAAAATAGTGACCTAGGTTCATTTATTTCCTGACAGTCAGTCTCATCTTGGGAGTCCTCAACAATATTCAACCATTCCTTAGGTAAAACAGAGTCTGCACATGTGTGTTACCAAATGATTTCATGAAAGATTAAAATTCGAAAACTAAAGTCTAGACCTCTTAGTCTAAAAGAACACCAAAAATGTCTATAAACACTTTACGACTTTAGAGAGAGGTTGACCTTCAATTTCTACAAAAGAGCTTGCAAGAACAATCCCGAATTATACATCTTTTACTATTCTCAAAATCCAAGACTTTTCCAAAGATTTGAGTACCTCGTTTAGGAAGAACATTTACCGCCAGTTTCACAGTTTGAACTAAAATTTTGAAATTTTCTCAAGTCCAAGATCATTCCTTAGATACCTTAGAAGTCTAAACTTGTTAAAATTGACCTCTACAAGTGAAATTTTCCAACCTAAATCAAGATCTAACATCACAAAGTACCAACATCATCAAATTTATCACACCTTTGATTATTAAGCCTAGTTTCATCATCAGGATTTATCATCCTCTCATCACGAAACAAAGCTCTATAATCAAATCAAACTTAGTCTTATTAGAATTTTTCATTCTATTTGACTTAGTCGTAATCCTTGGTACTTTTCCAAAACCTAGATCAAAGTTTAGTCTAAACTATAACACTTCTATGCCCGTTCAAACAAGGTTACAAAAATGAAAGCTCAAGGAAGGAGGACTTGAAAATCACAATGTATTGAAGAGCCAAACATTGAAACCCCAACTATTGAAACTTCAAACATTGAAATCCCAAACATTGAAACTTTGATCATTGAGACTCAAAACACCAAAAAACAAAACAATGAAACACAAAACACTATGGTGGAGGATGAGGAGAATCCTCTCCATGAACTCAACAACACTGAAGGGGATGAAATAACCGAAGAAGATATCCAACATGTTGAACAAGACCCCAACTTCCACAAGTGTTCAGAAAATATTTTCAAAAGAAATGGGGAAAAATATCTCCTTATGCTAGCAAACAAGGTGCCAAATTTTTGGATGACTTTGATGTGAATCAATTGAAAGAACCTCCTAAAAATCCTAAAACAGAACAAGTGGTTGCCCTAACTCAAAAAATGATAAACCTCTAACAACAAATTTTTGACATACAAAGAGGAACCTCAAAACGATACTTGATCCAAGACATTTTTCCTTATCCATTTGATCAAAGTATTCACATGATACCCTTCCCCAAAAATTTTGAATTCCCAAAGTGCAACAAATACAATGACAAAACCGATCCAATAGACCATGTAAGAGAATTTATGACCATGAGCCTTGAATTTGCACATGAGGTAACATATTTGATGAGATTATTCCCAAGAAGCTTAGGTGGACATTGTATTGAATGGTTCTCCAAACTCACCCCACCAATTAACACCTTTGAGGAATTAGTCAACAAGTTCATCATCCAATATTCATACAACATCCAACATGACATCACCATGAAAGATCTTTGTAACCTGAAACAAAAGAAGGGTGAATCGTTCCTTGTGTTCTTGCAAAAATGGAGAAGGTTATTCGCATGATATTCTCATCTTGTACCTGAAAAGGAAAAGATAGCAATCTTTATTGAAAACCTTAATGACAAGATGAGTTATAGATTGGAATTACAATGTCCCCCAACCTTTGAAAAATTGATTGAAAATAGGATTAAAATTGAAGAGGCCTTAGTCAAGAGAGGAGTCATCAAAATATACAATGAAAACAACTCATCAAACTCCTCCAACAATTACAATAGTGGTGACAAACCCAAGTTTTGGCAATGCAACAAGAATGTTGGTAACAATGATGCTTCAGCTGAAACACAAAACACAAAACCTGTATTCAATTTGATAGCCACTACCGCCAAAACCAATCAAAACAACAACCCAAACAATAACAAATCTAAACAACCTTCAACCTCATACAAAATACCATCATCAAATCGAAGAAGGTTCACACCTTTGGGACAATCCTTAGAATCAACAATGAAAGAGCTTCTTGAAGCCAAGGTTATAACGTTACCAGAGGCACAAGATTATAACCCACAAGTTAAGCCACCATGGTGGAATGATGCACATTTCTATGAATTTCATAGGAACAAAGGACATAAAACCAATGACTGCATACAACCGAAACACTTAGTGCAAGATTTGATTGATAACAAGACAATATTTGTAGAGGGACCTCAAACAAACAATGATCATGGAGCATTTAAGAAATCTCTACCAAACTATGAAAAGGGGGAATCCTCGTCAGTGAATACCAAAGGAAAGAATGTAAATTATTTCTATGATACTATTGTTCTTAACATTTCTACTGTTGGTAATCCAATCAATGATAAAAAAAAAGCATTATACCAACTAATTCGAAAGTTTCCAATCCCAAGCTATGGTGGGACATGTAACCACACCTCATTGCCTATCATTTACTAAAAACGATGATGCATCACTCACCCATTCACATAATGCTCCACTTCATATTGAGGTTTTGATCCATAAATGTCTGGTCAAATGTGTTCTAATAGATGGAGGAGTTGGTTTAAATATATTCTCTTTAAATTTTATACATGCCTTGGGATATTCAAAAAATGTAATAGACTCCTGTAAATAGATTGTCATGAAGGCATATGATGTAGAAGAGCACTTATCTAAGGGATCAGTTACTTTACCAATCAGAGTTGGCCATGTGGTGAAGGATGTGGTTTTCCAAGTCCTTGATCTCCCCTTGACCTATAATATCCTCCTTGGAAGACCTTGGATACATGAAATTCAAGCAGTTTCCTCTACATACCATCAATGCTTAAAATTTTCTCATGATGGAGTTGAAATCACAATACAAGGATATCCTAATTCTTTCATGTCTGGCCATAATCAAAGTCCTAAAGCTGAAATCACTATCCCTAGCAATTCTGAAGCATCCTCCTCTCAAATAAATGTTGATCATGAAACCATCAAAACATCCACTCTAGTCATTGCACTATCAAAGTCCAAAGTCCAAATTCATGGCCTAGGATGTGGAGAATACCATCTAGATAAGTTGCTAATAAATGACACTGCTATTGTTGTTGAGAAAGGTCAGACTTCCAATAATGATGTTGAGACTGCTACAGAAGAAATACAGAAAGATGACCGTGCTGGGATTGAAACCTTTTGGGATCCTAATGATACACCTACCCTTCCCATATCCAACTGCACACAAGTTTTTGATACCTATGATAACCCCCTGTTTGACCAAGATACCTATGATAATCCACTCTTTGACTATTATCCTATTGAGGATGTCTGAGCATCCTTCCATCACACTTTCCCAGGGCTAGGGTATGAATCTCCTAATGTTCCTTTTGACTGTCCAAGTGGCACAACAACAGTTAAACATAATATTACTATTTTGTTTCTCCTGAAAGATAAAGAAAACACATGGATATCTTAGATCCCAATGTCTTGGTAGTTGGTTCTCAACTATGCTGATGTTTCTCAATGGTTGACTTGAACTATCATGTACAAGGGGCCTTCTGGTGTTGAGATTCTTGATAGTTCTAAGATCAAAAATAAACTTAAACCTATTCTAACCAGGGTTTTTAAAGAAACAAAAAAAAGATAGATCATGGATTTTGAACAAAAGAGAATGTTAATTCATCTAACTTAACTAGACTTGTTACCTTTCAAGGAATTCCTAACTAAAATTGCAGAACAAAATTAACTTGTGATTAACACATAGTTTCATTCATTCACAGTGCTAATTTCAATATCAGATTGCAAGTTACCATTTAAACAAAACATAAAATAAGACTTCAATCCTTGAAAGATTCCCAAATCAAATGATTAACTCAAGATAAACACCATTCTGGAACACAATATGAAGTTGATTTAAATCTGATTGCTTCTACTATTAGTGAAACAGATAAGCAATATTTACAAAGCTGGCACAATCACCAGTGTACAGAAAATCTATGTCTTCAAACTGTTTCCATCTATACTAAGAGAACTTAAGAAATACATTATAGTCTATGTTGAATCTAACTCCTAACTAAGAAGACAAAAGAAACTCCCATTACAAAGAATCAGGATGTAGCTCTGTCTCCTCTATACTTCAAAAAATTCCCACTCTTGAAAATCTATATCTAGAACTGTCTACTCGATTAACTTTTTTTTTAACTATCTCTATTTCTTCCAACCTCCAAAAAAGAGGCTTGAATGCCATATATACAAAGTGTACCAAAAAGAATGCGCTGGCCCCTGTTTTAGGGTTTACAAAATATCCCACTCAAGAAAGGTTGGCCCTCAAATCTTTTGGAATAGAGTTAATGTTGCATTGAATGTGAATCCCGGTTGTCCATGTCGATGATGGATTGACCTCAGGAGAAGCCTTTAGATCTTTTGTAGCCATAGCATCAATTTCATGCCTCTGTGTCCATCTCTGAACTCCCTTGCATAGCTACCTTGAATGCTCCAAAGTATCACCATTAATAGCGATTTTCCCTTTTTCTACCAGTAGACTCCAGCTGTTCCTGAGACTTGTGGTTGTTTCTTTCCTTCGGCCCCCTTCCTACTCTGGACTTCTCTGTCTGTTGACCATCTTCTAGAGGTAGCATTAGACTTGCTGCTAGATCTTCGCATCACTGTTCATCAAGGTGCTACATTTCCTTGTGATCTCAAGATGAGCCCATGTCGTTTGTATCTTGTTGGTCTTCTTCAAGGTGGTAGTCAATCAGTCAATGGCCCACTTTTAGTTCCTTTCAATTGAGTGAACAAATGCCATGCCAGATTCTCGGGTAGTCAAAAGTGGTCCATATTAAATCGCATGTTGGTGATACACTAATCATATCTCCCTGATGTGATTATGGCTCTCCCAGCAGCTATCTGTGTAATATATGATGGTCAGTGAGACCTTTTAGCGAGTTTTGGAAGTCACTTCGATACCACAAAACCTATTGGCAAGACAATCGTTATCGTCTAGACATATGATAGTCAGGAGTCTCACTGATCCCATCCTGTGAACAAACATTAGCAAGACATTAGAGGGTTGGAAAGACACTACCCTGAAGCCTCTCCATCTCAACAAGACCATCATACTTGGGAAGACATCTCCCCAAACCTTAATCATCCACTCGAAGCTTCTCCAAGCTCATCCTTATTCCTCGAGCTTAAGCCCCTTCTACTTCGACAAGACTTCTTCAAGTCAATGGGAAATTTTTCCAAGTTCAAGATCTTTTGATGAGCTCATCTTATGTCAGGGAGATCTCCATTTTTTGGTGAGACCTTATGCCGAATTCATTCATTCTCCCCAGACTCATTTCATTTCGGTGAGACTCCGTCAGGTCGGTGAGACGTTTTGTCGGGCGGCAAGAGTTATAGCGATATCCTCCCTATCGGTGAGACAATCCCATATTGATAGGACATCCCCCTGAGCTCATCCTATTACATCAAAGGTACACCCTTTGATAAGACACGTGCTAATCAGCCAGACCTCATGGAAAAGGGATAACCCTTTCACCAAGACTTCACTGTATCGGCAAGACATCACCATGAAGGGGAACTTTACCCCAAAACCACTCGACTTCGGCGAGACCTCCATCTGTCAAGAATACTTCTCCCTGATGCCAACCTCCTTTCACCGAGACCTCACCCTGTCGGTGAGACCTTTCAATGAATACAAACTACTTTCTTCGATGCTGCTTCATTTCGGCAAGAGTTCACCCTATCAGTGAGACATCTTGCCCAAGCCATCTCTTGCTCAAAAAGACCCCTTTGATGACATCTCTGTTTCGCTGAGACTTCGATGGATCTCCAAGACCCTATGCCGATATTACCTCATGTCGGTGAGACTTCCTCCTTTTTCTGAGACATTACACCGAAGTCTCCTCTTTCGCTGAGCCTTTATCTTTCACCGAGACATACGCCCAGTCAACAAGACTTTATCCCTTCGGCCAGACATCTCAGTGAACTTACATCTTTTAGTGAGAGCTTATGCCAATATCACCTCTGTGTCGCCGAGACTCCCTTCGGTCAGTGAGACTTTACACCAACTGAACCTTCCTTTCACCGAGCCGAGAGCACTTCGGGGAGACCTTAGCATATTGGCCAAACCTCATGGCGAAGGGATAACCCTTTCATCGAGACTTCATTGTATCAACAACACATCACCATGAAGGGGAACTTTACCCCAAAACCACTCAACTTTGGTGAGACCTCCATTTGTTAGGAAGACTTTTCCCCGATGCCAACGCCCTTTCACCAATAAAATCCTATGCCCACTGGGAAAATGGCCTTACCTCATAGATAGGTTGCAATGGAATGGCTAAATGGCATCCTTTTGATGTAGAAATATGACATATGTGACATGTTCTCATATGTTGATGGGCATATTTGAACACACAAGACCAGTAGTAACCATATCTAAGGATCTGGTGTGCCAAGGAGTCTGCAGAACCATGACTTGTGCCATGTTTCCCATGAAATTCAACTATCACACGCTTAGCCTTTTGCTGATCAAGGCATCGTAGGTATACTCCCTCAAAATTCTTCTTGTATAGTAAACCTCCTTTGAGCATATAATGACAGATCTTCATTCTCAATGCTCTCCTTTGAGTGGCGTTCATTCCCTATGGACATCGATTGTTGAGAATGAAACTGGTGATATCAGCATACCAAGGGTCATTGGAAAAGGATCGAGTAGTGTATTGTTGGCAAATAATGTTCTCACCAGCATTCGCCATGGATTTGGATAGGCCTGTGCCTCTGACGAGTTTCATAGGGCATATCTCTAGATTGAACTCTTGTAAGATGGCCATCCATTTCCCTCTTCTTTCTCCCAGTTCACTCTGCATGATTAGGGACTTGACAGCAACATCAGGAACTACAACAACAATTTGGCTTCGGAGAATGTAGTGCCTGAACTTTTTGACAGCTCTGACCAATGCAAAAGTCTATTTCTCAAGAGGCGGGTATTTGATCTCAGCATTCTTGAATGGAGAGCTCATGAAGGCGATTGGCCTCTCCTCTCTCTCTTCTCTTCGTTGAGTTAGTACAGCTGCACAGGAATGTTCAGAAGAAAAGGAATAAATGTAGAATGGATTCATGTAGTAAGGGATGGTAAGGTCTAATGCTTCTGAAATGGATTGCTTGACATGTGAAAATGCAGCCTTTGCCTCATCACTCCATTCTTTTTTGGTGTCCCTTTTCATCATTTCGTTCAGTGGTTTTTCAATTTTTGCAAAACCTATGATAAATTTTCTCGCAAAATTGATCTTTCCAAAGAAAGATCTCATCTCCTTCTTGCTTCCTGGCTTGGTTATCTTAAGAATGGACTCAACTTGGTCTGGGTCAATTGATATTCCTCTTTTTGAGATTATGTCTCCCAAGAGCTTCCCTTCAGAAACTACAAACACACACTTTTTAGGTTTCAAAGAGACTCCATACTGGATACATCTTTGAAGAACTTTGGCTAAGTCTACAGCATGGTTCAGTCTATCCCTGGAGAACACTGTCAGGTCACCCATGTAAACAATAATGCATTTACCAATTAGATCCTTGAATGTTATGTCCATGGCACATTGAAAAGTTGCTCCAGCGTTTATAAAACCAAATGGCATCCTTCTATATGCAAATGTTCCCCACTTGGTAGTGAAGGCTATCTTCATTCTATTTTCATAGTTTACCATTACCTGATTGTACCCAGAATAACCATCCAAGAATGATATCATCTGAGATCCATTGACAGTTTGCAAAGCCTCATCTAGAGAAGGAAGGGGATAGTTTTCTTTTTCTGAAGCTCTATTCAGATTTTTGAAGTCGACACAGCCTAATCTCTCCATTTTTCTTATGGACTGGAACTAAGTTAACCACCCATGTTGAATGTCGTACATGGAAGATTATCCTTGCAGAAAGCAATTTCTGAACTTCTTTAAAGATCAATGGTTCAATCAAGGCGTTCATAGGGCGTTGCTTCTGTTGAAATGGTTTAACTCCAGGCTTCAAAGGAATAGTAGGAGTCATTACAGAAGCATCAAATATCTTTAGGTCTTCATATCCCTAGGCTATCACAACAATATCTTTCTTCAGTGCCCGCAATATGTCTTTTTTGATTGCTTCAGGGTAGGATTTTCCTATGTAGACATTTCTTTCAAGGCCAAAATCAACTAGGTTAACAATTTCATACTCACCTCCCTTGTCTTCAGCTGATATCTTTTCTTAAGCCCTGGGGTCTAAATCAAAAATTCTTTCTAAAGCCACCATTCCCTTGGGAATGTTATTATTCTTTAAATTGAGGACCCCCTTTGTATCACAATCTTCAGGGTTCCAATCCCCTTGATCCCTGTTGGACTCATCAATAATTTTCCCTTCAAAAACATCTAAGCTTGCTAGGAAAGCAAGGATATATTGATCATCATCAAAGACTTGAAATTTCCCGACATTATCAGGAACTGCTGGGGTGGATATCAATTCCACTGAGAATATTTTAAGGTTGGAACCTTGCATGGGTTCTAGGCTACTCGCAGCAACAACTAATGAATTAGCTATTTGATTCTCTTCTCTAGGGATTAAACTAATCCCAAAAGCATCAAAATCTTCAATTAGGTCCCATACCCGATTTCTATAAGCTGCCAGCCTTCTATTGTGACATTTGTATTGGTTGTGCACTTGCTTGATAACAATTTTTGAATCTCCTTTGACCACCAAGGTAGTGACCTTTTTATGTGCGAACATCAACCCCCGAGCTAATGCTTCGTATTTTGCCACATTGTTAGTGCATCCAAACTGCAACCTATAAGAAGTGAAGAAAGTTTTTCCCTTCAGGCTAGTTAGTTCATTCCTGGCACCACAACCTTTTTTGGACTTGGATCCATCAAACGTGAGGGTCCAAAGCTAGTAATGAGTTGGATTTTATCCTTTTGAAGTTTTTATGGGCTCTTGGATAAGATGAGCCATAGGTGGGGCTACTTGATCTTTTGCATCAGATATAGGGGGTGGGTGTTCAATGGGTTCCTCAGGTGTAATTTCCAACTCCTGCATAGATATATCATATAATTTGTTGCTATCCTTCTGACAATCACTTGTGCCTTCGATTAACCCCTTGGGTTTTGGTATACTCATGAGTGCAGGGGTGTCGGACAAACCTTGGGGTTGCCCCTTATCAATATGCTAATTCGGGAATGTGTCTGGGGTAGGTTCAATTGGAGAAGGAACTTCCTTTGAAAGTATCTTATCCCTGATTAACATTATTGCTTCCTTGGCTTCAAATGAGAAGTGATCTGCAACGGCCTTAGGGTGACTTAAGCTAGCTTCCTCAACTTGGGAAACATGATTCAAAATGTCAATGCAGGGTTGGCAAGTCCATTCAGAATGATTTTGGTAATGCACCCTGAACCAATTGGGGAGTAAAAGACTTTGCAAATTGATATCTTCCCCTAAGACCAGCTGATCTTGTTGTAGCTTCCTAATTAATGCTTGTTGGTTTTCATTAATCATAGGATCATGGAATTTTGGTATTGGCAGTTCTTCAGGATCAAGGACCGAAAGGGTTAGAACTTCCTCTCTTTTATAAACCCCTATCTTGGTTTTGAAATAGGCTACCTCATTGGGGCAATCATATTTAGTGATGACATGCTTGAGGTGAGGCTCACTTTCAATCCTAATCTGTGTAGGAATTCCTCTCCATGGCAGCCACATATGTGAAATGTCAAGGGAGAGATATCCCCTATACCTTTCATCAAATCTCTGCTCAACAGCATACCATAAGTCTCGGGAATGTCTTCCACTTGAACATCTATATTGGTTTGAATCCTAGGGTCTGACCCTACTTGCACATGTATGTTTCTCAATTCTCCCACTACATTAAACTTTGTTTTGTCAAGTTGGATGACCTTCTTGTTTGTTTGGAGAGGGTTCAATCCCAATTTCTTGCATATAGAAAATGGCATAATGTTGCCTAAAGCCCCTGAATCTAACAAACAATTATGTAGATTCTTCCCATAGATTCTTAAACTCAAGAGTAATGGTGGAGTACCTACCCTACTTCTGTACAAGGCTATGTTCATGTCTGCAACAGGTGCCACCTTGTTTTTTTCTTTTTATTTATCAGCTTTCTCTAAAGCTTTCAACACTATCTCTCATTGAGCAGGGCACCACTTTAGGATGTCAAAATATGACGAAGAGGTTTTCTATTTCTGCATCCCAGAGACAATATCAAATTTTGTGTTATAGCTTGTATTGCTTTTGAAAACATCAGATGAATTACCTTTGTTATGGGAGTCAAATGAACCTTTTGGTGGAAGAGGGTTGTTATCAACACTTTGATTTGGAGGCACCATGTGATTATGCAGTGCTAATGTAGTGAATGGACCCTTATTCTGATTTCTTAGGAAGTGTCCTCCCTTTGTCTGAAAGGCCTGTGCATCATACATATCTTCCTCTGGTTCATTCTCACTCTACATTGGGAATGAAGGTTCTTCTTCAAAGAGGTCTTACGTCATGGTTGTATCCACTGAGTCACCTCCTCTGTTCAAAATCCCTTGGAAAGTTTGGGCATCTGCCTGTGCCATCTTAACAAATTTCTCCATTTCAAGGCAGTTTACCTCAGAATGAGTTGCAGTATCATGCAGCCTGCACCAGTTAGTCATAAAATTGAGGTCAACCACATTTGTAGTATGTGACCTATCCTCATTAGCTTGATAATTGTGGGAAACTCCACCATTGTTTGGTCCTGTATTCCATTGTCGGTTGTTATTTGGCCTCTGGTTGTATCCTCTATTTGGATTTTCATAGCCTTGGTTAGAGGAGTTTTGGCCTTGATAACCCCTTCGGTTATAATTGTTATGGTTCTTATAATTACCCTGATTATTATTGTTCTGACTAGGATAATTACCTTGGTTCTGAGAAGGGTTCAATCTAAGCTGAGCCATTTCATTTTTAACTTGAGACAGTGTTTTCTTCAAGGTCTCTACCTCATTTGTGAGTTGAACTGTCTTTTCACTCTCAATAGCCTTAGCAACAAGTAGTTGATCATGACTCGGTGTTCCAACTTGGTTATGATGACCATGGGGACCTTGAGGAATCTGTGATTATTGAAAGAAGTTAGGAGTTCCACTAGCAAAGAATGGCACATGAGGTTGGGTTTGCAATTCCAACATAGGTCCATAATGGGAAGGAGACATTCCCATGACAGTATTAAATAGAGGGGTTGGGCTATGCATCTGATATCCTATTGGGGGAAAACTTCCTCCCAAACTTCCTTGTTGAGAGCTAATTTGTTGTTGCATCTTGATAGCCAAATGATAAACTTTAGACAGAGAATCAATATCAGCTAGTTGATAAGTCCTTTGCAGGAACAAACCAAGCAAGGGATCTATAACTCTAAAGTAAGCTTGAATGGCACTATTCTCAGCAACTAGATTGGGGTCTTGCAATCTCCTATACATTCGATGGAACCTGGTATTAAACAAGGGCAAAGGTTCACCTAGCTCCTTCCTAATAGTAGCAAATTGATGGAACAAAATGGTAGGGTCCATGTAAATTCTGAACTGATTGATGAAAGCATTCTCCAAGTCTGTTTAGCTCAAAATAGAACGCTGAGGGAGATTTAGGTACTAGTTGTATGCCATATCCCCTAAGGAATAAGGAAAAAACCTACAAACCACATCATGGTGAGCTATCTGAGCTCTGGTACAAGCATCCTTAAAAGCTTGTATGTGCTCTTTAGCACTCCTTGATTCACCATGAATGTATTTGGGATAGAATTTCTTAGGGTTCTTAGGCATATCATGGAAGCCTCCAGGAATAGTCCTGAATGGAGAGGGATTATTCTGGAAAAACACCATTGGTGGTGGTGGTGGTGGTTGAGCCAGCTATTGCATGGGTTGAACCAGTTGTAATGACAATTGAGATGAATTTGATGGTGGCTTGACAGGAATCCACTGGGGTATTGGTGAGAAGCCTGGTGGAGTGAGTGGGGCTGACAAGGGTGGTATGATGGTTGCCCCAGTCTTGTGACTCTTGTGCCTTATTGGGGTCTTGAGTTCTATCAAGGGTGGTGGGTTTTTGATTGATCGAAGAACTCTGTGGGGCCTTTCTATGGAGGAAAGCACAATTTAGCCAGTTTTCCCCTCTCGGCCTTCCTTCTAGCGCCAGTTTTTGTTGACTGTCCAAGTGGCACAATAATAGTTAAACAAAATATTAGTATTCTGTTTCTCCTGAAAGAGAAAGACAACACATGGATATCTTAGCTCCCAAGGTCTTGGTAGTTGGTTCTCAACTATGCTGATGTTGCTTAATGGTTGATGTGAACTATAATGTGCAAGGGGCCTGCTGGTGTTGAGCTTCTGGATAGTTCTAAGATCAAACATAAACTTAAACCTATTCTAACCAATGTTTTTAAAGAAACAAAAGAAAAGATAGATCAGGGCTTTTGAACAGAAGAGAACGTTAATTCATCTAACTAAAACATAAAATAACAGATTGCAAGTTACCATTTAAACAAAACATAAAATAAGACTTCAATCCTTGAAAGATTCCCAAATAAAATGATTAACTCAAGATAAACACCATTCTGGAACACAATATGAAGTTGATTTAAATCTGATTGCTTCTACTGTTAGTGAAATAGATAAGCAATATTTACAAAGCTAGCACAATCACCAGTGTACATAAAATCTATGTCTTCAAACTTTTTCCATCTATACTAAGAGAACTTAAGAAATAAATTATAGTCTATGTTGAATCTAACTCCTAACTAAGAAGACAAAAGAAACACCCATTACAAAGAATCAGGATGTAGCTCTGTCTCCTCTATCCTTTAGAAAATTCCTACTCTTGAAAATCTATGTCTAGAACTGTCTACTCGATTAACTTTTTTTTTCAACTATCTCTATTTTTTCCAACCTCCAACAAAGAGGCCTGAATGCCATATATACAGAGTGTACCAAAAACAATGCTCTGGCCCCTATTTTAGGGTTTACAAAATATCCCACTCCAAAAAGGTCGGCCCTTAGATCTTTTGGAATAGAGTTAATGTTGCGTTGAATGTGAATCCTGGTTGTCCATGTCGGTGATGGATTGACATTAGGAGAAGCCTTTAGATCTTTTGTATCCATAGCATTAACTTCAGGCCTCTGTGTCCATCTTCAAACTCCCTTGCATAGCTACCTTGAATGCTCCAAAGTATCACCATTAATAGCAATCTGCCCTTTTTCTGCTAGTAGACTCCAGCTGTTCCTGAGACTTGTGGTTGTTTCTTTCCTTTGGCCCCCTTCCTGCTCTGGACTTCTCTGTCCATTGACCATCTTCTGGAGGTAGCATTAGACTTGCCGCTAGATCTTCGCATCACTGTTCATCAAGGTGCTCCATCACCTTGTGATCTTAGAATGATCCCATGTCGTTTGTATCTTGTTGGTCTTCTTCAAGGTGGTAGTCAATTAGTCAATGGCCCACTTTTAGTTCCTTTTGATTGGGAGAACAAATGCCACGCCAGATTCCCAGGCAGTCAAAAGTGGTCCATATTAAATCGCATGTTGGTGAGACACTAATCATGTCTCCCTAATGCAATTATGCCTCTCCCAACAGCTATCGGCGTAACACATGATGGTTGGCGAGACCTTTTAGTGAGCTGCGGAAGTCAAGTCATTTCGATACCACAAAAACTATCGGCAAGATAGTTGCTATTGGCCACACATATGATAGTCAGGAGTCTCACCGATCCCATCCTGTGAACAAACATCGGCAAGACATTAGAGGTTCGACAAGACACTATCCTGAAGCCTCTCCGTCTTGGAAAGACCATCATACTCGGGAAGACATCTCCTTGAACCTTAATCATCTGCCCGAAGCTTCTTCGAGCTCATCCTTATTCCTCGAGCTTAAGCCCCTTCTGCTTTAGCAAGACTTCTTCAAGTTGGTGGGAAATTTTTCTAAGTTCAAGATCTTTTGACAAGCTCATCTTATGTTGGGGAGATCTCCATTTTTTGGCGAGACCTTATGCTGAATTCATTCATTCTCCCCGAACTCATTTCATTTCAGTGAGACTCCATCAGGTCGGCGAGACATTTTTTTGAGTAGCAAGAGTTATGGCGATATCCTCCCTATCGGTGAGACAATCCCATATTGATAGGACATCCCCATAAGCTCATACTATTACACCGAAGGCACACCCTTTGGTGAGACACATGCTAATTGGCCAGACCTCATGGCGAAGGGATAACCCTTTTGTCGAGACTTCACTGTATCGACAGGACATCACCATGAAGGGGAACTTTACCCCAAAACCACTTGACTTCAGTGAGACCTCCATCTATCAGGGAGAATTCTCCCTGATACCAACCTCCTTTCACCAAGACCTCACCCCGTCGGTGAGACCTTTCAATGAACACAAACCACTTTCTCTAATGCCACTTTATTTTGGCAAGAGTTTAGCCTATCAGTGAGACATCCTGTTGAAGCCATCTCTCTCTCGGTGAGATCCCTTCGATGACATCTCTATTTCACTGAGACTCCGATGGATTGGTGAGACCTTATGCTAATATTACCTCATGTCGGTAAGACTTCCTCCTTTTTCTGAGACATTACACCAAAGTCTCCTCTTTCACCAAGACATACGCCTAGTCAGAAAGACTTTATCCCTTCGGCTAGAAATCTCAGCAAACTTACATCTTTTGGTGAGAGCTTATGCCGATATCACCTCCGTGTCACTGAGACTCCCTTCGGTTGGTGAGACTTTACACTAACCAAACCTTCCTTTCGCCCAACCGAGAGCACTTTGGGGAAACCTTAGCATATCAGCCAGACCTCATGGAGAAGGGATAACCCTTTCATTGAGACTTCACTGTATCAGCAGGACATCACCATGAAGGGGAAATTTACACCAAAACCACTCGACTTCGGTGAGACCTCCATCTGTCGGGAAGACTTCTCCTTGATGCCAACATCTTTCACCGAGACCTCACCTCGTCGGTGAGACCTTTCGGCGAACACAAACCACTTTCTCTGATGCCACTTCATTTCGACAAGAGTTCACCCTGTCAGTGAGACATATTGTTGAAGCCATCTCTCTCTCAACGAGATCCCTCCGATGACATCTCTGTTTCGCTGAGACTCTGATGGATCAGCGAGACCTTACACCAATATTACCTCATGTCAGTGAGACTTCCTCCTTTTGCCAAGCCTTTATGTTTCACTGAGACATATGCCCAGTTGGCAAGACTTTATCCCTTCGGCTAGACATCTCAATGGACTTACATCTTTCGGCGAGAGCTTATGCTGATATCACCTCCGTGTCATCGAGACTCCCTTTGGTCAGTGAGACTTTACACCGGCCGAACCTTTCTTTCACTGAGCTCAGAGCACTTCAAGGAGACCTTAGCATATCGGCCAGACCTCATGGCGAAGGGATAACCCTTTCGGTGAGACCTTACTTGTTCGGCAGGACCCTATGTCGAGAACACTCCACTTTCCTTGATGGCATTTCATTTCAGCAAGAGTCTGCCATGTCGGCAAGAATTTTTGCCGAAACTACCCCCTTTGTCACTGGTACTTGACTCCTTTCGACGAGAAGTTATGCCGAACGTAGAACCTTGCGGCGAGACACATAGAAACTTATGGCAACCAAAATGTGTGGGTGATCAGAGAGCCTCCAATGGACAAAACGCACTGGTAGTCAGCAAGACAACTATAAGGTCTTGCCGACTTCCTTCTTAGAGGAATTTTATGCCAAAATGGATTGGGGAATGCCATCCCAACTGAGCTCCTTGAGAAATATCATCATGTGCATGATTTAATCCTACGAAACAAGGTCTCCATTAGCCCTCAGAAGCACATAAAATACATGATTGTTTATGATTATTTCATTTAATTCCTAGCAAGAAGAAAACCAACTTGAGCTAAGACAAAACCACAATCAAATAGAACAAAAGAAAAAATTAGGAGGAAAAGAAAAGAATTCCAAAGGTTAAAGCAAATAACAGAGGCAACAAAACCCAAAAGAAAAGGGGTCCCATTTTGTTCCAGAATAAAATGGGGTGGTTATGCAAGGCATAACAGTTACTTCTTCAAGTCATCTTGCCAAGTCACTAAGGATGTGCAAGCCTCCGTTGATGTTAGCAGTAACAAAAAGGATAGTATCAAAGACTTCATTGATGGAATCACCACTCCCACTTCATTCATCTCACCCACATCCATCCACCTTGTAGACATGGATCAACAAGTATCACCTAAAGAAAATATAAAGGAGGCAATTCAAGAATCAAAGGTAAAAATTCCTTTATCAAATGGAGATCCAGAATCAATAGAAAGCATGCAAATAAAGAAAAATCAAGAGAAGTCCCTTAGCCAAAATAAAAAACTATTGGAAAAATCAAAAGAAAAAAAGGATCAAGCAAAGTCTGTTAGCCAATACAAAAACCTATTGGACCAATCAAAAATAAAGAAAGATCTAGACAAGTCCCCTAGCCAAAATAAAAAGCTATTGGACAAATCAAAAATCAAAGTAAAAAATAAAAGTGAGCAAAAGTTGATCTCCAAACATGCCTCTCACTTAAAACTCATTGGGGGAATCTATCAAAGAAGAAAATCAAAGAAAGAACTTGTTGATTCACGATTTATATCCATGTCCTTCATACCACATATTCCCTTCCACCCATCCATGTTCACATACCCGTCATACCATTACACTTCCATTGGTGATGTATTTCATTGCGTCTTTGATGGCGACCCCTTTACATACTATAACTCATCGGTTTTCCAAGCTCCTTTTTGTCTGAAGCCTGATGGCCCATATAGTGTGCACATTAGGGATCCTATCATAACCTCTTTCATCCATCACCTCTATCATCCATCATATTTTCCACTCATGTTATTTATTTTGACCAGGTCCTTTCATCTAGCATGGTCATTCACACAAGATTGAGGCATCGTCACAACAATCTTCGGATTAGGAGCATATCAGTTTTCCACACCAAACAGGGATTTTTTTGATGAACCCCTCAACAAATTGCATCTCAAGAAGTTCTACACTTGAATCATCTAGTGCATTGGGGAAAAGGTCCTAAAAAATACCAAAAAACATTAGAAAATATCTTGAAAAAATGGTTGCCTTGATGAAAACCTGGCAAACAAGCATCTTGGTAACAACAAAAAAATAAGAAAAAGATCAAAAATACCAAAAAAAATCAAAATCAAAAAGATAAAAAAAATCATAAAATTTGAAAAAGTGCAATAAAAATAAGTAGTGAAAACCCCACAACAGGCGCTATTTGTGATTGGTCAGCTTTTCCATCTATTTGAGCATGTCAACCATTCACTTTCACCATCCATCTACCTATCCTTTGAAAGCTCCATGTACATATCTTGGCATTGCAGTTGTGTCTCACCCTAGATTGGGGGAAAAATCCTAAACTCACTGGGGGAAAACAAACTTTGAGCTTGAATCAACAGACAAACAACAGTTTAAGACAAATGCAACAAAAACAATGATTAAAGCACAACCCAACATTGAACATCGATCACCATCAGAAACGCATCAAACATCCTATCATATCAAAATCCAAAAATAGGTCAAAAGTCAGTCAAAAACAAAGTTGTCTTGTTGAACTACGTGGTCTCTGTGTATATAATGTAGGCAAGGCTATTTTTTGATCAGCCCCCGAGACCCCTAGGATAGGTCATTAGGTTAGGTTCTTGGTCAAAATCTCATAAAACACCTAAAAATTGGAAAAAAAAAATCTCAAAAACATCAAAAAATTGAAACTAAATCAAATCAAAAGGATGATGCTCTTCTAAATCATGGGTTTATCAAATTAAACACAAATGTTCAATTTTTGTACTTTGATTTTTGTTATCATATCTCTAGAGCCCATCGATGATGTATCAAACTAGAGGAGCCAGGAAGGAGTATGAGTTTTCTTTGTCTATTGTCTGTGAGTTGATCATTATTAATGTGCAAATTGTCATGGGATGTTCTCTACAAAGTATCACTAATGACATTCTGAATTTGCATAGGAAAATGATTAACTCTTGTTTGTTTACACAAGCAATACTCAGGTCATCTCAGTTTAATTATACTTAGATGCTTGTGTTAACTTGCACTATCAAACATCATGGAAGTAGTACTTAGGTCATCATGTTCTAAATATACCATTGATACTTGTACTCACTTTCAACATTTTAAAGGCCCAATGATGATAAAAAGCAAGACAAATCGGTTGTTACGAATGACAACTTTTGCATACGAGATCTACATAGTTAGAGTATATTGCATCCATGTTAGTTTGCATTTGTATTTATGGGGTTTCCAAAGCTACAGTAATGATGTTATCTCTTTCATTAATGGATGAAGTACACTTGACATTGCTAAAAACACATCATTCTCATTTAGTTGCATATCAGTTGCATCATCATTTGCATATAGTAGAAAACATTAGAACATAATTCATTCATCTAGACATCACATCATAATATTTGAATTAGAAAACACAAAAAGAAGTGCATTACATCTCATTTGCATAATCACATCCATCTCACATAGCATAAAACATCATCCATAAAAGAAGATCAACTCATCAACCATGCATTATCATATCATCATTGCATGCATCCCACAAATAAATCATCACATAAGCATCATGATCATCATCATAATAAACATCATATACACATAAAGCATCATCATTTCATACATCATTCATCCATTCATTACATCATTTATTTGCATTAGAAAAGAACAAAACATAAAATGCATCAAATTTCATTGGCATAATATGATCCATCACATGTATCATATGGACAAAATTCATAAATCATCATAGATTCATAAAACATCAGTTGCATCATCATTTTCATCCATAACATATCATATCTTCATCATATAGAACATCACATAGCATCATAAAATAGAAATCAAATACATCCATCATAATCATCATGATCATCATCACATATAAGCATCATATAGACACATAGATCAATCATCACCATCGCCACATGCCATATATAACTCAAAATGATGTCAAAGTGTACAAGGATATTCAAAGGTATGAAGGGATAGATCAATATCAAAAATGGTAAGTGTATCATAATGTCTCAAATCAAGAGGTACATCATCAATGTCTCAACTGAATCAGTGTATACATCAATTCTCGTTATAGCATCAAGTCTCAGAACATTAATCAATCCTATAATGGGGCATATCAAGCAATCAAAGAATTCAAAACACATCACCCAATCAAATATATATCCTCCTACACCAGATGCAGAAATCCTCTTATGATCATAAAATATTGCAAATTAGCAATCTTATCAATCAATTCAACCTCGCCTATCATGAGGTTCATCAATCAATTCAACCTTTCCTATCATGGGGTTCATCAATCAATGCACCTCGCCTATCATGAGGCTCATCAATCAATCCAACCTTCCCTATCATGAGGTTCATCAATCAATCCAACCTCACCTATCGTGAGGTTCATCAATTGATCCAACCTCACCTATAATGATGTTCATCAATCAATGCACCTTTCCTATCATGAGGTCCATCAATCAATCAAACTATCATTGATCCTTGCCTATCATGAGGTCAATCATCAATCTATCATTGATTGTAATACCACTCTATTTTTTGTTCTAGCTAGACAGTGTGTCCTTGTTTGCTTTGATGTGCTTTTTGGTTATTGAGATGTTGTATCATGTGTGTGTGATTTGATCGATCATTATAGAGCGATAGTTTATTGGTGTGATGTGATGTATCTTATCTGATGCTTTATTTGACATGTTTTAAATTGGTGTAAGGATGCTTAGTTATTGTAACATGTTATTGCGTGAGATATTTGTTTATGATGGAACTGTCAGTCTATGATGAGTGTATTGGTGAAGGGAACGAAATTGTATCACTCGCTTGTGAGCGCCCTATGATTCTGAGATCTCCCCCTTCATGGTGTGTTTTATTATATCATATATATGCATGTTCGATATTCTCTTTGTTCGCAGGTTGACAGGTACAGGACATCGACTCCACCTGATTTCACAGGTTTGAGCATGTCCATTGACCAACGGTAATCGATTGGGAGATAGTAGCTAGGTTTTTCGTGCCAAGTCGTCACCCTAGTCATAGCGTGTCATCGGGTTATCGTCGAGTTTAGTTGTTTTAATTTGGTTCATTCCTCCTTGGTTATCTATTTCATTTCATATTTTAAAGGCTATTAAATGGTGGGTATGGTTAAAATGATGATTTAACATAGCTAGTTTCAATGTTGAAATGTTATTTATTTCATTGATTATTTTGGTCTAATTAATAAAATTATTTTTAGTTTATTGATTAATTAGGTTAATGGTGATAAATTAAATAAAGTAGATGTTTTGGCATTATTGTATAGTAAGATTCAAATTTAAAATGGAAATGGAAATCATGTTAGATATTTAAATTTAAATGATAATAAAAATAGAAATGTGTTTTAAATTTCACTTTTTGAAATTTTGGATAAAATATATTCTTTGCAACTTTGAAATTCTTGGTTTTAAATGAAATTTTGAAATACATGAAATATCATTTTGAAAGTAAATTGTTTTTAATTTTATTTTTTTTAGAAGGAAATATCCTCCAAATGTTCAATAAATTTAGTGGGTGGGATATTTTAGGAGTTTGACCAAAATTTGTGGAAAGCTCTATTTGAGCATTTTCTATTTCATGTTATTGCAATTTTAATTTTTGGTGGAGAGTTTTGTTGTGGTTGGATTTGGATTTGAAGAAAATATTTAGAATCACCATTGTCAAATTTGCAAGCTTTGGGAGAAAACACCAGGTTCTTTATTTTTGTTTTCCTTTTTGAAATAAGCTTCAAATTTCATTATGTTGTTTGAAAATCTTTAAAATGCTTTTTAGATTCAATGAAAAGTCATGTGAAATGAATTCAAATCTTGCAAACTACTATTGGATTTAGGAAAGAAAACCAAAACAACAATCACAATGAAAAATAGAAAGAAAACCAACAAAAAAAACTTCATATCAAACTGAAATTTTAAACTCTTTGTTGTATTGTCAAATTTATTTCTATTATTGCAAAAAATTTGTTGTTCATTTGCACAATTTTGGGTTGGAAATGAAAATCTTGGTATATATTTGTAAATATACCCGTACATATATATATATATACACACACAAATATATTTACAAATATATTGGGCTTTTAATCTCTTTTTTGGAAAAAAAATCTATTTTCAAAATGTAACAAGGTATACCCTGTTTTACATCTATTTTTTGACAGTGTATTTGTGAAATAAAAAAATATATATGTGTGGAGAGGGGAGGGCCGTAGCCCACCTACCTCCCCCTCCCCCCACAACACCCATGGAAGGTGTTGCTTCCACAGCGCACCCCATATGGGGGCTGTGTGACAACGCCTCTCCCTTTTGGGAGGGGTTGCGCCCAACAAAAAGGGCTTTAGTTTATTTCTTTTAAAAAATTTAATTCATTTTTTTATAATATATATAATAGTATATAATAATATATATATATATATATATTATATAATAATATATATATATTATATATATAATATATATATGTTATATGTATATATATAATATTATTTTAATATTTAAATAATTATTTTTTTAATAATTAATTATTTATATATATATATTATGTATATATATAGTGTGTGTATATGTACATATATATATGTAATGTATATATGTGTTATATATTTTTAAATAATTTAATTATTGTTGAGTTTAAATTGGTTTATTTCAATGAGATTTAGATATTTAAATATATATATAATAGTATATACATTAAGTATATACTTTTATGTATATATATTTAATATATATTTGTATTCATGTATAGATAATATTTAGTTGATCAATTCATTCGAAGTAGAAATAATGATAGATTTATTTTAATCAAATGATTTTAATTATCAAATTGTGTTGACTATTATATATGATTGAGAAACTTAAGTTAAGTTATTGTTTCTTTTAAAAATTCCTCAATGTCGTGTAATAAATCTTATGTATTTTTTTGGATAAATGCAAGTAACGTAGATTGAGTTGACTGGATTTAGGAAATCCTAACCTTAGTTTATTTAAATTGTCTGAAGTGCTTTCTAGTGATGTTTTGTTCATTCTCTATGTTGGGGTAATTGGGTCAATTGTTTTGAAGTCTTCCATATGGGGTTTAATTTATTTGTATGGGTTGTCATTTTGATAGTCAATTGTTGTTTTGCTTTGGGTAGTGGGTATAATTGTACCCTGTTGTATTACCCAGTTTTCATGAACGGGGATGTTTCGTACCTCCTGTGGAAGGAGTGGATTATGTGCTTTGTGCCTCCAGTGGTTGGAGAGGGTTTTGACCTTTGTTTCCTCCAGTGTTCGGAGAGGGTTTTGACTTTTGTTGTCTTCAGTGTTTGGAGTGGGTTTTCATTATATGTTCCTCCTAGAGTTGGAGTGATTGTTTACCTTGTTGGTATACACTTGGGATTCCCTTGGTGACTGGTTTTGGTTGGTATGTTGTCAAGTAGAAGAGTGGCTTCTATTAGGGGCTAGAGCCCAAAGAGGTAAACTGGGAAACCTTTAGAAGTGGTCTAATCAAGTGATAACTAAAATAATGTATTTAGAAGTTAGGTAGTGTTTCACACTAATTAAGATAATTGATCCTCGCTCATGGATGCAAGGGCTTGTATAGACTTGGGATGAGACGAGAAGGCCTGGAATGACAAGGTCATCTATGTAATGCCCCGTCATAATAACCTAAGGAATGTTGCAATAATGTATAAAAGTGTAATAATTTTTTTTTTTAGTATTATTATTAAGTTAATTAGTTGCATACATTCGTTAAGTTACACGACGTTACATTAGTTTGAGTTTCCATAGATGACTTTAGTATTTCGCATTACACATATTAATTAATAACATAAAGATAAACATTGCATAACATTGAATTCCATTCAAGAAAATATAAAGTACAAACTTGTTTCCTTACATTGCATTTGATAAAATATACAATACTCATCCATATGATGAGATAGTTCAAATAATAATTACAATTACATTTACAATGTTCACCTCATAAACAATTGAGGGATGTTTTCAAATACAAGATTTACAAATTACAATGAAGAAGTACACATAAGTTTCCAAGTGTGAGCTCTCCATCCATGAAGCTCTCGATGCCATGATCATAAAACTGGGGACCCAACAGAGTAAGGTGCATGTTCCACCCAACCATGTGGTACCCGTACGTCCACCCCCCGTGCTAGGAGATAGTAATAAGGTTACCTAGACATAATCTACTAACCCTAGACACTAGTACATAACAAACTAATGGTTACATTGCTTCCAGATTTTGACAATTGATGTACTACATACACAAGGTTAACTGTTACTTTAGGTGGAATGTCATCACAATATTGCAAAGGTTACCCTGGTGTTTCTTCCTAGGTTCCAGCCCCCAACTTGGGTTACCCTGGTAACCTCTTAAGAAACCTGGCCCCTATTGCATACTATTGCAGAATCAAATGTCTCTTGAAGAAACAAGACACCGATTTTCCATTCCAAGCCTTCTCATCTTATACTCAAGACTGAAGTAGCTCAAGAGTCATAAGCAAGGCATAACCATCTTGTTAAGGATTTTAAATCTAACTACTTTGTTCTTTAGTTATCACTAACTTACTAACTCTTTGCAAGTTACCCTGACACCACTTTGTGTGTCGGCCCTTACAAAAATCCACTCTCCTAAACATAACAAAGGTATTATAGGTTTCCTTGACTAAGGCAACATGGTGTACAAATTACCACATAAAATTTCTACACTTTCATATCGAACATATGATCACAAACTCAGGTGTCTACTCACCATACAATACTACGTACACATCCTTAGTCAACACAAGAATTCAATATAAACAAACACATTACCCCCACATTATCCAACTTGTCTAGAAGACTTGTTTATTTAAAACTTTCCCCAAAATGCCCAACAAGAAACACAATTAAAAAGGACAATTGGAAAATAAACATCTACTATTCAGATATACTAAATCCATCTAGACAATAATTTGAAATATAAAATTAATCTTCTAAAGTATAATTTAACTTCCATCCATTTAAAAATTAACAAATCTACAATTACTCAATGTCATTATCACTTGCTATAATGAGATCAAAATAAATTCAAGAAAATCAATTTATTTTAAACACAAAAGACCTCTTAATATCATAAATAAGTTTCCCAATTTTTTTACATATATTTAATAAATACATAATTATAAATATTATATATGTATATAATATATATAATAAATAATATTTATTATATATAATATACTCACACATAATAATTATAAATTACATATATATCAAATTCTTTATATTTAAAATTAAATAAAGCATATGTTTTTTTTTTTTTTGATTTTCGCATGGCATTGTAGTAAATTATAAACTAGGGCTTTTTTCCCTTACCCACGCAGGCCGCAGCCCACGCAAGCCTCACTCAGGGTAGGGCTGCCTTCGCAGCCCACCCAAAGAGCTCGGCTGCAGTGGCTGAGCCAAGCGCTGCCCGTGAGGGCAGCGCTAGGCTCAGCCATCGCTGTCGTCCCTTGCGGACTCGGCCGCAGGGTAACCCAGCCTGACAGTGCTTCGGCACTGGTTATTTCCATATATGTTTTTTAATAAATGAAAATAAATTTTATACATTGAATTCGAACGGTGATTGTTTAATTTTTTTTTTTTAAATATAAAAACAAACAATCAATATGGATTTCGGTGACGGATTTAATCTATTTTTTTAATATAAATAAATACTTCTAATTCGCCCGTACGGCGTTTGATTCAGGATTAGAAAAATAAATAAAATTTCTCCAATACAAATTCGTCTGTACAATGTTTTCACAAAATAAATAAAGGGTTCTTCACAATGCAATTTGTATATGAAATCAAGTATATGTGTATATATATATATATTTACACAAATTTATCAGGGTTTTCACACAAAGAATTTTAGAAAACTTCTACGGAAGTTCAACGGGATTTCAAAAAAAGAAATGAGGAAATTTCAACAGTACACATGAAATTTTATTTTCCAGATGAATTCAATAATTTCCTTTCACACAACTCATTTTTCCAGAAGGAAAATAAACATAATAAATCCCATTCCAGGAATACACAGTAAATCATTTCTTTTTTTTTGAAAAATACAAAGGATTTAAACCACAAGAGAAATACCTAATATCCCAAAGCTTTGAAATAGTTGATTTGGTGATGAGAACTTCTGTAACCTCTACTGCCTATAGCCTTCCAAAAAAATTTGAAAACCAAAGCCCAAATAGCAACCAGAGCTTCCACAAATTTGCAACAAAATACCCAAAAAGTATATACAGAGCACAAAATATTTTCCCGTGAATGAAAAAGAAAATCTTCTATGATTTTCGAGATCCAATTTTTACCTCCGTCAACAAATTTCCTCAACCATAATCAATAAATGCACTGTCACACATGTCAAGAAGTGGTTGCAAAATATCTTCTCCACCACTTCTCAGCAATCTTGCCTATTTCAAATTGCATGGCCTTTAATTTATTAATTTAATTTATTTTAAAATTTACAATTTTCTAATGCAAGATTTATTTGTTAATAAAAATTGCCATTCCCACAAATTAATTTAATTTCAAATAAAGCTATTCACACACTTAAATAATTTAATTAATTAATTAATTAATTTAATTAAATAAGTTTAATCTTTTAAGATCAAACCATTTAACCAAATAAGCTAATTAATTAATTAAATAACATGCAACTAATTTCTTCAACATTTAAAAATTAATTTAAATAACAATAATTTAAAGCACAATAAACTAACATTAAAATGAACCAAATTTACCTTTCAAACAATTTATCCAAATAGAAAATGACAAGACAACCATGACACAAACTAAAACTGACAATGTACAGTGACCAGGTTATAGACTAAAGTAGGGTGAACCAAACTAATATCTCCCAATCAACGTATCCATTGAGTCTTGACACGCTCAGACCTGAGTACCCAGGTGGAGTCGGTGTCATGTACCTGCAATTCCTGCAACCAAGCAATAGCATGCATATATATATATATATATAAACCATTGTACAGGCACACCGTGCGGAGAAAATCACGGATATCATAGGGCACTCAAAAGTGAGTGATGCGATTCCGTTCTCCACACCAATACACGTCACATCAGACTGACAAAATAAATTAATAGTTAGTCCATCATAAACATGTACATAACAATAATCAACTAAAAAATAAATATCTACACTATCTCAAAGCATGTCTAAAAATTAGTAATCACCAAACAATGTATCATCATGTCACAGAGTAAATCCACTGTCGCTCAAAACCAGCGATCAAAATATCCAAACAAAGTATCATAGTCTAACAGTGTAAAAACGTAACAGTAGAAAGCATAAGCATAAATGGAGGGGTACTACATCCTCCCCCCCTAGGATCAGGCTTGCTCCTGAAAGCCTGTGAACAGATAGGGATAAAGTTCCCTCATGCGTGTCACATCCTCCCAAGTAGCAGAAGCCTCATGGCTAGGATCCCATTGGACCCTTACCTGATCAACGTCTTGACCCCTGAGACCAAGCATCCAGTGTTGTAGAATGGCCACGGGCTCCAAAGCCAGCTGCTCATCCTCTACCTATAATGCATTCCAATCAAGTACATGAGATATGTCAGGATGATATAGTCTAAGAACTAATACATGAAAAACATCATGAATACGTGACAAACTAGGTGGTAAGGTGAGTCGATACACCACGGGACCAATTCTCTCTAAGATCTCAAATGGCCCAACGAAACAAAGCGCAAGCTTAGACCCTTTTCCATAACAGATTGGACTCTTTTGTGATTGCACTTAAAGAAACACTCTATCACCAACAACAAATTGTCGGTCTATCCTATGTGCATCAGCATATTTCTTTTGCCTATCCTGTGCTGCTATCAAATGTTCTCTAATACAGTCAACCTGTTGCTCCATGTCTCGAAGCATCTCAGGTCCAAGTAACACTCTATCCCCTAGTCGATCCCAACTTAATGGAGTTCGACAAGGACGACCATATAATGCCTGAAATGGTGGCATACCTATGGAACTCTGATATCCATTGTTGTAAGTGAATTCTACTAAATCTAGATAATCCTCCCAACGAGACTATTGATCCATTACATACATCCTAAGCATATCCTCTAATATTTGCTTAACTCTTTCCATTTGTCCATCGATTTGAGGATGATACGCTGAACTAAAGTTTAACTGGGTACCTAAAGCATGTTGTAATGAATACCATAGGGCTGAAGTAAATATGTGATCTCTATCTGATATAATCCTACGAGGAATCCCATGTAATCTAACGATGTCCTCCATGAATATCCTAGCTACAGATGAAGCATTGTAAGATGATCGTACTAGTGAAAAGTGAGCTACTTTAGTCAATCAATCAACAGTTACCATAATGGCATCATGTCGACGTGATGACGTAGGTAACCCTACAATAAAGTCAATGGATATAATATCCCATTTCCATTCAGGAATGAGATGTGGCTACAATAATCCAACGGGATGTTGATGCTTAGCTTTAACTCGCTGGAATTGAAGACATCTCGATACATAGTCAGCAATATCACGTTTCATACCAGGCCAGAAATACAATTGCCGAAGATCGGCATGCATTTTCTTAACTCTTGGATGAGCTGAATACGGAGCTTGATGAGCTTCAGTCATAATTAAGGTACGAAGACCTTCGAAATGAGGTACATAAATATGACCTAAATGTCGTAATATACCATCTGGTTCTAGGACATACCCTGCAAATCGACCTTCTAAGGGTCTACCAGATTCAATTTCCGTCCTCACTTCCTGATACAATCTACCAGTAGGAAGTGCAGCTAATATTTGACCTCTCAAATCTACTTCAAGAGTAGTAGCAGAGATCTCATGTTGACGATGACTAAGAGCATCAGCCACTATGTTCTCTTTTCCTTGAACATATCTCACTTCAAAATCGTACTCACACAAGAACTCCATCCACCGTCTTTGCCTAGCATTCAAGTTAGGTTGTGTGAAAATGTATAGTAGACTACAGTGATTAGTATGAAGTTCAAAATTATGACCTAATAGGAAATGTCTCCACCGAACTAATGCATGCACAACTGCAGCTAATTCTAGATCATGAGTAGGATAGTTTAATTCGTGATCTTTGAGTTTGTGAGACTCATAAGCAATCAAATGCCCATCTTGCATCAAAATTTCTCCCAAACCCTCTAAGGATGCATCTGTGCATACTACAAAATCCTTAGTCTTAGGATCAAGAATAATTAGTATAGGCACATTAGTCAACTTTTCTTTAAGTGTTTGAAAATCCAACTGACACTGCTATGTCCAAACAAACTTCTTCCCTTTCCTTTGAAGAGAAGTAATAGGATGACCAATTCTAGAAAATCCCTCTACAAACTGCCTATAGTAACTAGCTAGACCCATAAAACTACGAACTTCACCTACATTAGTAGACGCAGGCCAATCTACAATAGCTTGAATCTTTGAAGGATCCATAGCAATACCTTTACTAGATATCACATGTCCAATATATTTTATCTCAGTTTGAAAGAAATCACACTTCTTCAGGTTCGCATACAATTGATTTTCCCTTAAACATTGCAATACCTGTCTCAAGTGTTCTTCATGTTCCTTCATGTTCCTCGAATAGATCAATATATCATCGAGCAATACCAGGACAAAGCGATCAAGGTATGTACGAAAAACACCATTCATTAAACTCATAAATATTGATGGTGCATTCGTTAACCCAAATGGTACTACTGTGAATTCGTAGTGCCCATAACGAGTTTGAAAGGCAATTTTATGAATGTCTGCTTCAGCTATACGCAATTGATGGTAACTAGATTTCAAATCAATTTTAGAGAACACATTAGCTCCCTTAATTTGATTGAAAAGATCATCGATTCTAGGCAAAGGATAACGATTCTTAATCGTAACCTTGTTCAATTGATGATAGTCAATGCACAGCCTAAGAGATCCGTCCTTCTTCTTTACGAAGATAACAGGTGCTCCCCAAGGGGAAACACTTGGATGAATGAAACCCTTTTCTAACAATTCTTCTAACTGAATACGAAGTTCCTGTAACTTCTGAGTCATCATTCTATAAGGAGCTCTAGATATAGGCTCAGCTCCAGGAACTAGGTCAACTCTAAAGTCAATATCTCTCTTCGGTGGCATTCCAGGAATGTCATCGGGAAACACATCTGCGAATTCCCTAAGAATAGGATGATCATCAAGAGATACCTCTCGACTCTCACCCTCTTCCAAATTAGTAATTGTTGTTGCAAATAGTTGACATCCCTGATGAAGACATCTCTTTAATTGCATAGCAGATATCATCCGCAAAGAGATAGGTCTTTGAATACCTACGATTTCCACTTTCGCACCTAAATCATTAATGCAACTAACTGTCTTAAGTCGACAGTCAATTACAGCATGATAAGATGCTAACCAATCCATACCTAAAACTATGTCATACGATCTTAAGGGTGTAACATATAAATCTACTAAGGTAGTTAACCTACCAATTTTAAGTTCACAATTATGTACTAAGTTTTCTACTGCTACTTTCTCCCCTGAGGTGAATTCAACCTGCCACTTACCACCTTGCTTTACCACCACAAGACCACAATGGTCTACAATGGTCGGTGAAATAAAGGAGTTAGTGGCTCTGGAATCAAAAAGAATGGAAACACTAACACCATGTAACTTACCTGAAGTCTCGACCACTGTGTTCTAGTGATCGGCTTGGCGGTCATTAACCGCAGCATATACTGTATGTGATCATCCTGCATCACCCACTGTAGGCTCTGAAACTATAGGTTGAGGCCCAAATCTAGTAGAACCTCTCATCGAACACTGCCTAGCTATGTGTCCCTACTGCCCACATGAGTAACAACTTGTACCTTTGCCTCTACTGAATCCTCTGCCACCCGAAGGTGCATTGGATTGCTGGAAACTACCCCTACTGACAGTAGACTAAGCACTCTGTGCAGGCTGATCCTGCCTATTGCGCTCGTTGTACCACTAGTTGCAACCCTTTCTTGTTTGAGGACTATTACCTTGTTGTGGTTGTGGATTATTGTTCTTTTGAGGTGTTCGTTGTTGTTGTTGTTGCCCACCCTTTGTGGGTGTCTGTTGGTTCCTAGAGGAACCACCTGTCTGTGCCTATCCACCCCGTGGATTAAAACCTGCTGCAGGAGCACTGCCAATTTGCGCTACTATGTGACCACCTAAAGCCATAACAAGGTTATCCTCCACTATACGAGCCTTTTCCACCACAACTTCGATAGTCTTTGGCTCAAAGACTCGGATGCCTCCACTAATGCGGGCATTTAAACCCCTGATAAAGTGTTGTACTAGCATAGGCTCATCATCACCAATACCAGCATACTGCTTGAGTTCATAGAATCTACGTTCATATTGCTTTACAGAAAGAGCTAATTGACGTAGATCATGGAACTCGTCAGCCCGTCGCTACCTCCAGTGTTCCGAAAGGAACCATGATCTAAACCTCTTGAGAAACATCTCCCAAGACACTGACCCAATATCCTAATAGATCTTCTGCTCCTCTAGGCACCACCAAGTAGAGGTGAATCCTCTCAAATGCATAATAGCACATCTCGCATGTGTATTACTATCGTATGGGTGCATGGCGAAGCATCTACCCAGATCCAGTAGCTAGGTCTCTGCCTCAAGGCCACCTCCTGAACCATCAAAGGTAGGAGGGCATGCTCTCAGTAAATCCCTCATGTGTCCTGCAATAATAGCATCCTAATGTGCTGAGTCATCTATTCTCCTAGGAGATCTATCTCTCTCTCTAACAACCTCCTACTCATCTTCCTGTCTAGGTCCAAGATGAGCTAGGACCTCCTCCAATAATGGACGTATCTGAGAACCCCCTACTCTTGACTATGTAGGATTCTATCCCTCATTCCTCTGATCCAACTATTTTGCCTGATCACTATGATGAGGACTCAGAGGGGGAGTAACCTGAGGGATTGGCCCTCGACCTCCACCTCAACCTCTACCACGACCTCTTCCTCCTCGCCTAGGCATGTTCCTCCACATAACAATAATGAGTCTTAGATACTATTCAACCAAGGCTAACAGTTTGCGACACTACGTACTAGGTCAACCTAATGGGCTCGCGATTACCTAGAGCGTCCAGTGTTTGTAACCTGGCTCTGATACCAATCTGTAATGCCCCATCATAATAACCTAAGGAATGTTGCAATAATGTATAAAAGTGTAATAATTTTTGTTTTTAGTATAATTATTAAGTTAATTAGTTGAATACATTCGTTAAGTTACACGACGTTACATTAGTTTGAGTTTCCATAGACGACTTTAGGATTTTGCATTGCACATATTAATTAATAACATAAAGATAAACATTGCATAACATTGAATTCCATTTAAGAAAATATAAAGTACAAACTTGTTTCCTTACATTGCATTTGATAAAATATACAATACTCATCCATCTAATGAGATAGTTCAAATAATAATTACAATTACATTTACAATGTTCACCTCATAAACAATTGAGGGATGTTTTCAAATACAAGATTTACAAATTACAATGAAAAAGTACACATAAGTTTCCAAGTGCGAGCTCTCCATCCATGAAGCCCTCGATGCCATGATCATAAAACTAGGGACCCAACGAAGTAAGGTGCACATTCCACCCAACCATGTGGTACCCGTAGGTCCACCCCCTATGCTAGGAGATAGTAATAAGGTTACCTAGACATAATCTACTAACCCTAGACACTAGTACATAACAAACTAATGGTTACATTGCTTCCAGATTTTGACAATTGATATACTACATACACAAGGTTAACTGTTACTTTAGGTGGAGTGTCATCACAATATTGTAAAGGTTACCCTGGTATTTCTTCCTAGGTTCCGGCCCCCAACTTGGGTTACCCTGGTAACCTCTTAAGAAACCCGGCCCCTATTGCATACTATTGTGGAATCGAATGTCTCTTGAAGAAACAAGACACCGATTTTCCATTCCAAGCCTTCTCATCTTATACTCAAGAATGAAGTAGCTCAAGAGTCATAAGCGAGGCATAACCATCTTGTTAAGGATTTTAAATCTAACTACTTTGTTCTTTAGTTATCACTGACTTACTAACTCTTTGCAAGTTACCCTGACACCACTTTGTGTGTCAGCCCTTACAAAAATCCACTCCCCTAAACATAACAAAGGTATTATAGGTTTCCTTGACTAAGGCAACATGGTGTACAAATTACCACATAAAATTTCTACACTTTCATATCGAACATATGATCACAAACTCAGGTGTTTACACACCATACAATACTACATACACATCCTTAGTCAACATAAGAATTCAATATAAACAAACACATTACCCCACATTATCCAACTTGTCTGGAAGACTTGTTTATTTAAAACTTTCCCCAAAATGCCCAACAAGAAACATAATTAAAAAGGAAAATTGGAAAATAAACATCTACTATTCAGATATACTAAATCCATCTAGACAATAATTTGAAATATAAAATTAATCTTCTAAAGTATAATTTAACTTCCATCCATTTAAAAATTAACAAATCTACAATTACTCAATGTCATTATCACTTGCTATAATGAGATCAAAATAAATTCAAGAAAATCAATTTATTTTAAACACAAAAGACCTCTTAATATCATAAATAAGTTTCCCAATTTTTTTACATATATTTAATAAATACATAATTATAAATATTATATATGTATATTGTAATACCCCTTCGTTTTGGTCATTCTTGAAATTGAGGAAGTTGGTTGTTTGGTGACCACGTCATTTTCACTTGTTACTTGTGGTTGGTAATTTGCTAGGTCATGAGGACTTTCGGATTGCATCATTTAATTTGATTTTTATATTAGACAATATCACTAATCTTATGACTAGAAGTAATTTATCAAATTAATCTAATTTTTAAGGTCACTTGATTTGGTTTGGGATCAAATAAAGAGCTAGATTTAATAATAAATATTAATTGTATTATCAGTGAAAATTTCTTATTTTAAGATGAAAGAAATTGTAAGTAAATGAATTTAATAAAAATAATTATTGTCTAATAAGTGAATTTAATTAAGAAATTTAAAATTGAGAAAATATTATCGTAGATAAAATATTTAAAATTTGAACTCAAGTTTGAATAAAGATTAAAGCAAAGAAATCAATTGAAAAAAAAATGGAAAAAGAATTGTTTATTGCTAAATAAATAAATAAATGATTGTGGAAGTCGAACGGTTCTCCGAGGGGAGTGGAAAAGACACCATGAAACAATTATAAACAAGAATTATTCAAAAATAGGGGGGGGAAAGATGCTCATAGTTTGATCTTATCCCACAGCTTCAACAGTAAGTCATCTTGTGCAAATCTGGAATACCAATGATCACATTCATGAATGGTAACTGGAGATGGAGGATAGAAGAGGGGAGAAATCCAGAAAGCCATGGATACCCTATGGAGTAGTAGCTGCCAAAGTACCATCTTCTGGTTGAGAAAACCCAGGTCGGTGTTGTATTCAATTTCTTTTTGATTTCTCATACTTTGTTTGCTTGGCTTCCGCATTGTATTAGTCATTGTTTCGTATTTTTATTGCTTTTAGCATTATCTTTGAACGTTTCAAGAAAGTTTCTTAATGCATGCATTCGAGCTGTATCTTAGATTAACCACTTCCTTTATGATTCTGCGCCTTTGTCCAAATTAGGAACTCCAAAGTTGTGTCCTCCTTAAGCTGCAAGTCTGCGGATTATCCCTGGGCATTCCTTGGTGTTGCCTGCCTTTTTACTCCTAAGAGGTTAAGTTTTGCATATAATCTCCCTTATTTCTTTGTTCTCAGCCATGTACTGGAGCCTAGCAGGAAGTTTATAGATTTAAAGAGACTCTCTGTTTTCTTTTCTGAAACCTGTCTTGCTGCTGCGTGTGAACACAATATGAAGTCTAAAGTTTAAATAACCTGTTTGTTTCACCTGGCGTAGCTGCAACATTTGAAAATAACTAAAATAATGCAAGTTGATGGCGATATTTCCAATTTCCAATATTCACTTTCTTATATACTTGGCAACCTGTCACAGCCGCAACACTTGAACATGGTAGGGTGTATAGATTTAATAAACTCTCTAATTTTATTATCAAATCCCAAATGTTATCCTCAAGACCGAAGGAAAATGGCTTCTCACATTTTTGCAATCGTAACCATCTCAAACTTGGAGGAAGCTTGGTTCGTGTGTCTTCTCTGATGCCGTCAATGAGCAGTTTGTTCAAGTGAAGAAATTGGGGACCAATGAGCAGATTATTTAATTCTCTTGGTCTACGCAGTGTTTCAAGCCTTTGCCAATTACCTCTGTTCAGTCGAAGATGAGAGAAATTGATGTTATTGGATACAGTGTTTAGATGAGCTCCTTCGCATAGCCTGGTAATCTAAATTTATATAATCTCCCTGATACCGTTGGCAACCTACTACAGTTGCAGTGTTTAGACTTTGGATCCAACTAAAAAGCAGGTTTGCTGGAAATGCCCAACCTATACTCATATATGATCCACAGGTACCATGGGTGTCACTGGTCTAAATAGTTGTTAAGTTGACATCATTTAAAGATAGATGATAGTTAATTTGATAGCTCTTAGTAAATGGAAATAGGTGGAATTATAATGATAAAATAAACAAGATTAATTATACTTTTGGTTAATGTGCTTGAGTGTTTGTATAGTATGTAGTTGATTTCTTTGGCTATGTGTTAAACTTTGAAATTAGGTAATTCTATTAACGTAAGGTATAGTCCTTGAGCTTGAGAAAATTTGTTAAAAGAATTAGTTAATTAAGAGAGTGAATTAATTAAGATTAAAGGAAGATATTAATTATATTAAATTTATTCTAGTCTTATATATATACATAATATATGGAATTTAAAATTGGAGGACACTGATAAAAGAATTTAAATATATAAATTGAGTTGTTATAAGACATTTGATCAATGTATAGTTTTTGATTACAACTTACCTAAGCATATTATGTATCGTAATTCAATTGGGAATGTTTCTTTGAAAGATAAATAAATATTTTTACATCTTTAAGTTTAGTAGTAATACATTTAATGGGTGCATTTTAATGTTGCTACATGGTTATCAAATAGCCTTGAATTCAATGGGACAATGCGTCATTAATTCCTAAGTAGCATGAGTTATACAACCTTTATAGTTGAATTGTAAGATTTTTGAGTGAGTTAATTAACTAGGAAATTACATTATGACTGCCTCAAAATGTTTATTGGATAGAGATGACCTTTTTATTTAATTTAAAATGCAGAAACAAGAATAATTCGTTATAAATACTACTTAGATAATGTTTTGTGAAAAAAAAAGTTTAATTACTGATATAATCTTATTATGAATATGAAAATAGGTCTTGAAATGATTATGAAATGTGATTACTTAGCATCCTTAGTCACTTAAAATTTCTCTTTCGTAAACAGATGGATAGAACGTGTTTGTTTGTTTATTGTTGGTTCATTAAGTGTATTCACATGTTTAACGATTGTTATGATGAATTTATTTTGGTGTGTCTACCTATCTCTTGAGTTGTTTGGTTTCAAAGGTGATTTTATTCATTGAGTTAGCATTTGATTAATGAATGAGTTTGATGGATCTTTATTATTTTGGTCGCCTGTTTGAGTCCTTTTGGTTGAGGAGAGTTCCATATGTTTTCTTTTGTTCTTTACCCTAAGTGGTAAATTGGATTATTGTTGTCATTGTCATGATGGTGATTTACGTACCACTCTAAGGGATTCTTGTGAGGAGAAAATTGAGGTCTCTCGTGGAATACCTAGTTGGTGGCTTTTGGTTTTATTAGGTGATTTCGTTAAATTAAAGGTTGATTATCTTTTCCTTTCCCTTTTTGAGATGGCATCATTGTTGATTTGTGGATGGGCTTTGATGAAACTTACTTCATGTAGCTTTTCGAAGTTAATCTCTTATTGGAGGGAAATTTTATCCTTGTGTTGGAATTATTGGAGAAATACTCATGTTGCTTCACTTTACCCTTGTTTGTGGGTTTTCATTCTTTTGGCTTCTAGAGGCTTGAGACGTTTAATAATTGATGTTATGTGCCCTTGATGTGGCAAGTGTTTTGGTTTCATGATTTTGAAAAGGGTTGTACAGGAAATGTTGAGACTTTGATTATGTATTTATAGCGAGATGGGTAATGCCTCGCAGGCTTCTCAGTTGTGATCTAATAATCTTGTTATGTTGTACAACCCTTGGTTTCTTGGTTTTTTTTTTTTTTGTTGTGGGGTCTTTAGGGAGAGTGGCTCCTCGTGGGGGCGACCCCGCTTAAGGAAGGGCACAGGATAACCCACGAGTGAGTTAGTAAACAAGTGAAAACCTAATAATTAACTTAGGAGGGTTGGGTAGTAATATCATTAGAAGATTAATAAATGGATGCCTCATCTTCATTAGTGCTTAGGCTAATGGAAGATTCTGAAGGTTGGCAAGGTCGTGACCTCGCCTTCACGAGGTTCACGGCTCCGCATGAGTCACCCTATGGACCGGCAGCCTGGGGGAGGAAGAGAACAGACAGCCATAGATGGGACCGGCCTTGGGGAGGAAGAGCACAGACAGCCCCATGTAGGACTATGCGATGACACTCTCCCCTAGTTGCCCATGTGTTTTACTTTATTGTGTTCCTCTGGAAGTAGGTTGTGGGAGTTGGTTTAGATTGTTGATATACGGATTTATATTGATTTGTGATTATTGCCTTAATATATCTTGATGTACTTGGTGGTCTTGTATGATCTCATTGATATTTGACTTATGACCTTGTACTCTTTTGGTATTGTGTTATGATGTTATTGTATTGTTTAATTGCAATTTGGAATTGTATTATGGTTATTAATTCAGTTTGTTTTGGAAGTGTTTCATGATTATCGTTTGGTTACTTGTTATTGGTCATTGCTTTGATTTATGTGATGAGATTTAGGATTTTAAGTTATTTTGATGACTCTTGGATGTTGTTGAGTATGTCATTGTAATCCTTGAGTTTTATGATATGTTTGTATGTTGTTGAGTCTTGTGGTTCCCTGTTTGGATGTTCTTGGTTGAGGTCTCTTTCTTGTCAGCCCCTTAGCACGGGGGGTGGGTCTTCGGACTCACATGGTCGGGTGGAACGTGCTAAGCACCCCATTGGGTCCCCAGTCGAGGATCGAGAGGTGTGGATTGGTGCGGTTGCAGCAACTCCAGAGTTGTACTTGTCTTGGAGCTAGTTATGATGCTTTGTATTCATCTATTCTTTGGTATCATGATTCTTGTTGTATAGTTTCCGTTCATGGTTTGGAAACACTTTTGTATCATTGTACTTCTTAAACATTGTACTGTAATGTAATATTAAACCCAATGTGGTTATTGGCCATGGCAGTTATTATTGTGTTGAGTTAATTATGTATATGTTGAATTTACTCAGATGGGTTATTATCATTGCTTTATCATGTATGTGTTCTATTTGTTAATGTTTATTTTGTTATGGATTATATCTTTGGATTTTATTCTTTATTGTTGTTGTATGGATCTCAGTCTCATAATGACTCCTCGTGTACCCCAAGGGATGTATGTGTTAGTGAATCTGTTTAAATGAAATTCATGTCATGACTTAATGTGTATTGCATGTATGTTATGTTTAGTTAATTTTAAAAAAAAATTGTGTCATAATTATTATGTAATTGTCCTTTGGGGTTCGCACGGCGGGGCGTTACATATATAATATATATAATAAATAATATTTATTATATATAATATACACACACATAATAATTATAAATTACATATATATCAAATTATTTATATTTAAAATAAAATAAAGCATATGTTTTTTTTTTTGATTTTCGCATGGCATTGTAGTAAATTATAAACTAGGGCTTTTTTCCCTTACCCGCACAGGCTACAGCCCACGCAAGCCTCACTAAGGGTATGGCTGCCTTTGCAGCCCGCCCACAAAGCTCAGCCATGGTGGCTGAGCCAAACACTACCCGCGAGGGCGGCGCTAGGCTCAGCCCTCACTGCCGTCCCCCACGGACTCGGCCACGGGGTAACCCCGCCCGACAATGCTTCGGCACTGGTTATTTCCATATACGTTTTTTAATAAATGAAAATAAATCTTATACATTGAATCCGAACGGTGATTGTTTAATTTTTATTTTTTTAAATATAAAAACAAACAATCAATACGGATTTCGGTGATGGATTTAATCCATTTTTTTAATATAAATAAATACTTCTAATTCACCCGCATGACGTTTGATTCAGGATTAGAAAAATAAATAAAATTTCTCCAATACAAATTCATCTGTACAGTGTTTTCACAAAATAAATAAAGGGTTCTTCACAATCCAATTTGTATATGAAATCAAGTATATGTGTATATATATATATATATATATATATTTACACAAATTTATCAGGGTTTTCACACAGAGAATTTTAGAAATCTTCTACAGAAGTTCAACGGGATTTCAAAAAAAGAAATGAGGAAATTTCAACAGTACACATAAAATTTTATTTTCCAGATGAATTCAATAATTTCCTTTCACACAACTCATTTTTCTAGAAGGAAAAGAAACATAATAAATCCCATTCCAAGAATACACAGTAAATCATTTCTTTTTTTTTTTTGAAAAATACAGAGGATTTAAACCACAAGAGAAATACTTGATATCCCAAAGCTTTGAAAAAGTTGATTTGGTGATGAGAACTTCAGTAGCCTTTGCTGCCTGTAGCCTTCCAAAAAAATTTCAAAAACCAAAGCCCAAATAGCAACCAAAGCTTTCACAAATTTGCAACAAAATACCCAAAAAGTATATACAGAGCACAAAATATTTTCCCGTGAATGAAAAAGAAAATCTTCTATGATTTCCCAAATCCAATTTTTACCTCCAATAAATTTCCTCAACCATAATCAATAAATGCATTGGCACACATGTTGAGAAGTGGTTGCAAAATATCTTCTCCACCACTTCTCGGCAATCTTGCCTATTTCAAATTGCATGGCCTTTAATTAATTAATTTAATTTATTTTAAAATTTAAAATTTTCTAATGCAAGATTTATTTGTTAATAAAATTGCCATTCCCACAAATTAATTTAATTTCAAATAAAGCTATTCACACACTTAAATAATTTAATTTAATTAATTAATTTATTTAATTAAATAATTTTAATCTTTTAAGATCAAACCATTTAACCAAATAAGCTAATTAATTAATTAAATAACATGCAACTAATTTCTTCAACATTTAAAAATTAATTTAAATAACAATAATTTAAAGCACAATAAACTAACATTAAAATTAACCAAATTTACCTTTCAAACAATTTATCCAAATAGAAAATGACAAGACAACCATGACACAAACTAAAATTGACAATTTACAGTGTCCGGGTTATAGACTAAAGTAGGGTGAACCAAACTACTATCTCCCAATCAACGTATCCATTGAGTCTTGACACGCTCAAACCTGAGTACCCAGGTGGAGTCGGTGTCATGTACCTACAATTCATGCAACCAAGCAATAACATGCATATATATATATATATATAAACCATTGTATAGGCACACCGTGCGGAGAAAATCATGTATTTCACAGGGCACTCACAAGCGAGTGATGCGATTCCATTCTCCACACCAATACACGTCACATCAGACTGACAAAATAAATTAACAGTTAGTCCATCATAAACATGTACATAACAATAATCAACTGAAAATAAACATCTACACTATCTCAAAGCATGTCTAAAAATCAGTAATCACCAAACAATGTATCATCATGTCACAGAGTAAATCCACCATCGCTCAAAACCAGTGATCAAAATATCCAAACAAAGTATCATAGTCTAACAGTGTAAAAACGTAACAGCAGAAAGCATAAGCATAAATGGAGGGGTACTACAATCTATCTTGTCCTTACGAGAGGCATTTGATTCTGCATAAGTGAGTATGGGTGTCGGGATTCAGTAGAGGCCACCAAGATAACCCATAGTGGGGGTCAGAGCCTAGGAAGATTTTGAGAGGAGATCCCATGTCGAGCTATGTGATGACACTCTTTCTATGACAACAGTTGGTATTTAGTTTTATGAGTTTGGTCTTCTTATCATACTCGATCTATTTTATTTCTGGAAGCAATGTGATCTATGTCAGTAATGTGGGAGTTGTACTTGTGTTATCCTTATGGTTGTATGGTTATTGTGTTTGATGGTGTCAGTGTGAGTTAGCCTATGTCTAGGGGTGGTTGGTCTTGTCTAGAATTCCTTGTTACTATCTCCTAGCATGGGGGGTGAGCCTTTGGGTATCACATGGTTGGGTGGAATGTGCACCTTAATCTATTGGGTCATCTTCTTGTTCATATGGATGAGATTTCTAGTTGGAGAGCTTGTGGGTTCCAGTTCTTCATGCTTTATTCTTTCAGTCATTATTGTAATTTATTACCCCTCTTTGTATTGAGGTGGAAGATGTAATTTGTAACCTTGTATATTGAAAGTATCTCATTCAGGTAATGAGTGTTGTAATCTTATTGTAAAGTTTATTATTGGGAACATGTGGTATTTCTCATGCCTTGACGTAATTTAATATCGTATGGACTAAATGTGTAATTAATAGGTTATATAATTAAATGTATGAGCATTTAAACTATTAAGTGTTTTAACTATTTTGTTTTAGTTCATTTTTCTTGTTTGGGCTTAAGTAAACTCAATTTCGTAACCTTAGGGGTTGTTGGCATTGTGTAGAGAACTTTCATGCCTTTTGTTCTTAAAAAAAAAAAATTATTGCGTATATGTTGTTAATTACAACTTCCCCTAGGGTTGCGTGGAGGGGGCATTACATTGATCCTCACCTATCATGAGTTCAATCATCAATCTATCATTGATCCTCGCCTATCATGAGGTCAATCATCAATCTATCATTGATCCTCACCTATCATGAGGTCAATCATCATCATCCTATCATTGATCCTCACCTATCATGAGGTCAATCATCAACTATCAAATCAATATCATCAAATCAATCGATTGAACGTGATATCAAACATCAAACAAAAGGAGGCAACATAAGGCATCAATTAATCAATCTGCCAGGCTCATGTAATACCCCTCTGTTTTTCTTTCTAGCTGGATAATGTGTCCATGTTTTCTTTGATGTGCTTTTTGGTTATTGAGATAATTTATCATGTGTGTTATTTGATCGCTATTTATAGAGCAATAGACTATTTGTGTGATGTGATGTATCTTATCTGATACTTTATTTGACATGTTTTAATTGGTGTAATGATGATTAGTTATTGTAACATGTTATTGCATGAGATATTTGTTTATGATGGAACTGTCGGTCTATGATGAGTGTATTGGTGAAGGGGACGAGATCGCATCACTCGCTTGCGAGTGCCCTACGATTCCACAATTTCCTCTTCATGGTGTGTTTATTATGTTATATATATGCATGTTCGATATACTCTTTGTTCTTAGGTTGACAGGTACAGGACATTGACTCCACCTAGTTTCACAGGTTTGAGGATGTCCATTGCCAACAACAACTGATTGAGAGATAGTAGCTAGGTTTTCTGTGCCAATTCATCACCCTAGTCATAGTGTGTCATTAGGTTTTAGTCGGGTTAAGTTGCTTCTTTGTTGTTCATCTCTCCCTAATTTTATTTAATTACAAGTGGAAAAGGTAAATAAATGGCTTTATGTACTTAAGTTGCTTATTAAATTTATCTGGTTATGATGTTAGAAATATTATGAAATTTACTAATTAATTTAATTTAATTAATAAAATAATCTAATCTTGGATTAGATTTATTTTATTGATTAATTAAATTAATTGTGTGGAATTGAATTAAGCTATTCTTTTTGGAATTTTAAAAGTGTTAAATTCTTTGAAAAGAAAATTTTAAAAGTTTAAATACTTTTTGAAAAGAATTTATTAAAAACTTTAAATTCATTTTGAAATAGAAATTTTATAATAAAGTAAATGATTTAAATCTATTTGAAATTTAAATTTGTAATACCCCGTTTTGCATGTGAATAATACAATCTTAATTTTGTTATATACTTATAGATGGTTAGATATATTTCAGGCAATGCATAGTGTTATTTCATGAAAATGTGCTTGTATTTCATTTTGAAATGTTTTATTATCATTGCCATGGAGGTATTAGGCATTTGTAAACTATGAATATGAATAGGAATTTTAATGAAATTGTTGCACAATTAAATCTTATTCTAGTTACCAAATTAATGTGAATATATGATTGTTGCTTATGATTTCATTGGTAATGTGCAGGAAAGAAAAGGGGTGCCAATACGAGAACAGAGAACCAATGAGAACAAATTGAAAGACACCCTTTTGTGCTTATGTATTTGATTTCCTTATTTTGGAGCTGAGGAAATATAGTTACTATGTTTATTCTTTTGGGTTGAAAGGTTACTTAATTGTGTCATGTGAGATGTAAGTTGGGGTTAAGGTTTAGGAACCCTTATCCAAGTGTGAAACTCGGATAGGACCTTAAGTGGGTCTTTAAAGAGGGTTGTTGGTCATTTTCCTTGGTTGGGATGCAAAAATAAATCCCCTAGGGTCTATACCATAGTGGTAGGGGTCAAGTGGGCATGCAATAGGGCCCCACGGACATGATTTGACCCTTGAAAAGTCTTCATATTGAAGAGTGACGAGTTTTGAGGAGGGGAGGGTGAAAAGATTTGGGGTTGTCCAAATGCATGCTACCTCTTTAATGAGAAAAGACTCTCATTGAAGAAGGGAGGTACACTCCACACCTCCCCATCCAAAAGGTTGCAAGTTGAAACTCCTATATAGTTGGATATGAAGAATGAGTAGGGTGTTACCCACTTCTCCTTTTGGAGAACTCTAGTTGAGATAGAAGAAAGAATGAGAAGAGGAGAGAAGCCTTCCTCTTTGGAAAGATTGTGATCAAGATGGCTTGGATAGGAGAGGAAAGATGGATACAAGAGTTCAATCACTTCCACTAAAAGAAAAGAGATAAGTTATTCCTATTCTCTTCCACCCTTGGTTATTGGTTGTAAAATGGTAACATATTGTATGGATCTTGGTTGAAGATAGAAAGTAGAGAACCTAGATGCATGGGATTTATGCTATGTTAGTTTTATTTCCTGTGAAATTGAGAAAAGACTCCATTTATCACCATGGAGCTAAACAATTACTTGCTCGGGGGTATGGCTAGAACCCATGAGGTTCCATGATGCCATTACGGTAGGGTGGAGAGCAAGACCTTGATCATGAGTTTGTAAGTCATTGCTTCCTCAAATATTGTGGTAAGATTGTAAGTCCAAAATGATGGTTTCATATTTTGTTTAATAAAGGAATGGAAGAGAAAGACCTTACCATTAGTGAATTACCATGTTAGAAAATTTAAAATCTATGTATTGAGGTGGTTAAGGACTTACTTTACATTGATATCACTTGTAATTAAATTTATTGCTGAAGGTATTTTTATAAAGAATAACTCCTAAAGTGTTGTAAGTTATGAGGAAACTACCCCTATGGATGATTTATTCTTATGTGCAAAATAATGAATTTAATGGGAGTTTCATGCTTTTAAACAGTGACATATAATAGTGTTTATGTATTTATTATTAGATTAAATTTGGGTTACATTCATCAATTTTGTTCCTGTAAATTTTACGACAAGTTCATGTGTTATTCCCTTGGAGAGTTCTAAACAATAAAAAAGAATAAAATACAATTATATTTGCCATGATTTATCTTTTTTTTAAACCTTTGAGATCTATGTTGCTCTTATACTCTGTGTAAGGCAGTAAGCAAAATAAATAAGGGAAATAAAATGAGCAAAAACGTAACCTGGGAATACTAAAAGAAACAAATCTTTGGGTTTGAAATTGAACTAAGAGAGCAAGCTTTGAAAAATAGTATACCAATAAGGTTAAGAACATCACACTGTAACAATCAATGACTGGAATTATAAGACACTATAATCTGAGCGTAATAAATAAAATATATGTGATGGCCATTAACTCGCGGATGGTGCTGATACAACACTATCAACCTGCTCTCGACCTCTTCAAGTCTATATTGGACTACCTATTCCCACACCTCTTGGGTGCACGTAGCTTGTCACTGCATAAGCAGATTCAAGTATCTCGAGTAGCTGAGTAGTTCTAGATAATAATTTATGGTGCAACTAGAGTTGACACAAGCTCTCTGAGGTCGCAACCCCACATATAGGGCGATACATTGTCTATCCTTGGGTATATTCTTGAGGAACTTTATTGTTCCCTACCCCTTCGTTATGGCATTCAGCAACATTGCTATCATTCCCTCGTAATGCTCAGAGATCTCCTACTTTCTATGTTTCCATTTACACAAGAGATTATAGTAACACAAAGAATAAACGCAACATTTGTACACAGGTAAGAATTTCGAAGCTCTCTAAAACAACCTGGGTTAAAGGTTTTCCATTGGTACCCTGAGTTCAGCTCTTCACTGCCCTCATTCTAGTTGATACAAAAAAAAAAGAGCATACATTTAGTTCCACACCTTTTTCTTAATATTCCAGCATCCCTCAGTGCCATGCGAATGATGGAAGGATAGAAGGAATGGGGCTGATGGTGGCAGCCACATCCATAGCTCACAAACGTTCGACACAGGCGATGAATTAGGGGCCTAAGGGATGCACCCCATCATTTTAATTCCTGAGATAAGAATGATACAACATACAATATAATACCCTGGTTAACTGTGCGGTGATTAGGGCTAAGAACTTGGTTCTTCAGGATATGTTGGCTCTCCCAGTCGTGGACCAAATCCATCAATTAGATAGGACATTGAATGCTAATATTATTATTCTTATCTTTGGTAATCACATACCTAATTGGGTAGCTGGGATTGTGGGGCGAGTTAATGCTTAGCGTAAATCTTATTCTAGGATTGTCAGTATAGGAGTCAGCCTGCATCCTGCAGGAAAATTATAGTGTTTATTATCTTCGCTGGTCGGTCAAACTTGTAGTGAAGCCGTATGGTATGATTTAATTCCTGGTAGAATGCATTATAATTAATTTTGGAGGTGTGCAAATTTTGTCAGACATCACTGGCTCTATAGAATCTACGCAGCAGTTGCAAGGATGAGAAACATAAATGCCATTTCCCTGTTTTAGATTCACAATCTAAAAGTAGAGGTAGAATTTAATCTGTACTGTTTCTTGAGCCACTCAATTCTGAGCTCGAGACAAGGTAGTTGTCTTCTCGTGAGTATTTTAATAGTAAGATAAAGTTGTTGTGAGGAGTCACGTGAGGATTCCTTTTGGGCATACAATTAAATTGAAAACCAAACCCCCCTGGTACTCATGGTAATGGCAACAGTAGACTGCATAAATAAACCAATCTCCAACATTGTTTTATGGTTGGATTGCCATGCGAAGCTTTTAAATCACTGCCATAATGTCTTTTTCGGTAATCATTATGTATAAGAAATTGGCGAATCTGTCATGTCAGGGGAGATAGGTGACAAATTTATTGTTGGAATGAATTTCCAATCCACCCAGCTGCTGAAGCGTCCTCTTGGACAGTCTATCACTATCCAGATTTCAAGGACAAATCTAGTCTTCATATGATGTAACGTAAGGAATGACTTTCACCATTGGATTTAAATTTTTCCACCTACCAAAGCAAGCTCAACATGCCCCTCTGGTACAACTATAATGCTCGAACGCCAAATATAGATAAATATTTATTTCCAAACCAATATAATATAATGATCTCGTTCATGCTTGCGGTGTCGTATGTATAAATGAAATAAAATAAAATATCAACGATTCTTACTCAATGCTAAGCTAGAAACCTTATTTTCAGTCAGTTAAGTGATTTTCAACACCTCGTGTTTTTTATTTTCAATATGGAAAGTAGCACTCTGTTATTCTCTGACGTCATGTGGAGTCAAGTATCAAAATCGACACAGCTCACTTGTGAGAGCTAATTAATTTTATTATTTATAATCTGCCTTCTACTTCCACACACATAATCTGTGATGCAGATTATACTAGCTATTTCTCGTCAAGAAAATAGCTGCTACGACTATTGCCTGCACCTATGCTGTTCTCTTTGGATGGAGTCTTAATAATGGCACACGTAATTAGCAATTGGTTATCATCATAGCATTAGTCAAGAATAATCGTAACAAAAGAAATAATAATGTTTTAGTCACTAAAGCATCATAAGCGTGTTTTCTCTCTTAACTGACCATATATCACCTTCCCTATAAAGGCGTGGAGATGGAGCAAAGAATAATTTATAAAAAACAAAAAGATATAATAATAACAAAAAGTAGAAGTCGTGCCCATTTCATAATAGTGTGGGTTTCCATAATCTCTTTCAAGAAGAGAAAACGTAAGCTAAGGGCTAAAAAAAAAAAATTTAAAAAGAAAAGTATCTAATTTATAAGAGATGAATTTAATATCCTTAAGTTTCCTTTATTTACTTCTTTAAAATGTTAAGTTAATTTATATAGAATTATAATCTTACTTTCTTCACCTAGGGATTTAAACTTATTTTTGAAAGAAAAAGAATTTAGTAAATTTAAAAATAACTTTATTCATGGGTAAACTAGAAATTCTAAATAAATAAAATAATTAAGAATATGAATTGTCTTATTTAAAAAAAAAACAATAATAATTGGTTTAGATTTTATGGGTTTACCATTGTGATTGTGCATTTTTCTTTATATAAGAAACTAATTGTAATACATTGATTTGGGTTTCCGGAAAATGGAAATTTAAGTTCAAAATATGATGAAAGTTTTTCGAGTAAACCCTTCGTCCTTGTTAATGGAGTCAAGCGCTCATTGAAATATAATAACAATTAACTAAAACAAATAAAGTATTGTGATTGTGTTAGATCCGCATTAGGATGTGGCCATGGAAAATTCGGTGAATGTTCCACCTCCAACAAACCCAATTTAGCCTAATGGATGTCGTACCAAACCCTTAAGCTAACTTTCATACTTGGGTTAAGTAGTGACCTTGGCGTAGTGTGTGGTGAGCAACTTAGTTATAACCCTCACCTCAAACTGTTAGAGTAATAATTAGCTTAACCAATGTATTGAAAAAAAAAAAATGTTGCATTTTCTAGTGGAAAATTTTAGGCATGACAAAATTGTGTTTTAAAGTATTAAAATGCAAATATCTTGTAAATGCATAAATTAAAAGAATTAAATTTATTGAAAAGGAATTTGTTATAAATTATTAAAAGTAAGATGTTTTGTAAATGCATAAAAATATCTATATTATTGAAAGATATTTATAATTGGAAAAAGAAAATATTTGGGATATTTTTTTAGAGGGCATTGACTTAATTTGGGAAAAATGAAAGGATTTGGGGGTTATTGATGCTTGGAGAAAAAAAATTGCTATGAAGAGGAAAAAGGGTTGCTTATTTTTGGGATGCATTTTTTGGATTTTGGGAGAGGATTTTTGAAAAGCTTTGGAAAATATTCTTGTAGGGAAGCTCAACTATCTTCTTTAAACTCCTTCAAACTTCAGATGACAGGTTTTCCTTGTTTATTGTTTGGAAATTTGCATTTTCAATTTAAAACTTGCTTGTAAATCTTTGTTTTGAAACCTTGTTTAAATCTTGAAGAAAGTTAGAATGTTTGTTGAAAATTAAAACTTGCAATAAAAATTTTCAATTTCAACAATAGAAAATGGAATGAAACAAAATGGAATTTGAAAACCTCTATTTTGGATTTGAAATGGTTCATATCAAATTTAAAATTTAAACCAATAAATTGTGTTTAAGAAGTTAGTTTTATTGCAAAAAAATCTGTTGAGAACTTGTACAATTTGTCTGTAAATGGGAATTTGGGTATATATATTTATATATATATATATATACAAACATATATTATAAGTATATTATGAACATTCTAGAAATTTTTATTTTGAAATTTTTTACATAGGAATTCTTTTTCTGAGCAACAAGTGAGGGGGTTTTATTTTTTTTTCATTGTAATAAATTATAGATAAAAAAAATTTGTAGGGTATGTGTGTGGGGGCACAACCTAGCTTCACACAGCCACGCCCCATTGGAGGGGCGTTGTTGTGGCAATGCTCCCCACACTGTGTGTGGGGGAAGCGCTGCCACAGGTAATGCTGACCTCCATAAGGGAGGCTGGGCGCAACCTTTGGCTGCGTCCTTTCCCTTTTTGGGGGGCCCACGGGTCAAAGGAAAATTCATTGTTTTTTTATATTTAATTTAATTTTTATTTATTTGTTTTATATTATATAAATAATATAATATATATATTATATATAATAATTATAGATTATATATATAATATATATATATTATATTAATATTTAAATAAATTTTTATTTATTATTATTTAAATATATATGTATATTATATGTATATAATATGCATATATTATGCGTATATTATATATATATAATGTATATATTATGTAATTTTAAATAATTGGATTTGGGAATTTTAATAGTTGATTTTAGATATTTATATTTAAATAATAAATATATATTTAAAAATATATATAGATATATTTTTATATACATTGAGTATACATTTTTATATGTATATTTAATATAAATTTATATTTAAATATAAATTATTTTGAGATGATTATGTTATTATAATAGATGCAAAAAAAAATATTGATGTTGTAATAAAATGATTGTATTAAAAAAAAATGATTTTAATCATTTTGGGTAATGAAGGAAAACGGATAATATGCACGTGGTCTAATAGATGAATATTTAAATATGAGAAATGGTTATTTGCTTTAAATGAAATGAAATTTTCTTAGGAAAGCAATTATTAATTATTTATAGTTTTTATTGGTTGCAACAATGTACGATAAGATTAGTTATTTTCATGAAATATGTAATCGAGGAATTTAAATTATTGTGTTCATAATCAAGTTATTGATTCTATTTTAAAATAATATATTTGAAAGGACAAATATTGGATTTAAATGAAAGGTGTTTAATAGTGAGATTAATTGATTTTGAAATCATTTATTTTGCAAGGGACCAATAGTTATTTTTAAATAATAGGTTTTGGATCATAGAAGTAAATGTTATTATTATTTAAGAGCAACTAGGGTTTTTGAATTGCTTATTGTTGCAAATGTAATTTTACTTGCTTTGGATGTTTGCAAACAATGTAATATTGCTTTGCTTGGATTTAGTAAATCCTATTTTAATTGATTACATGCAATATGTCATTGCATTGTTTGGATTTAGGAAATCCTAAAGTAGGTTATTTAATTGTCAAAAGTGTCTTTATGTTATGTGTTTTCTCTTATTGTCGTTGTTAGGAAATTAGAGTTTTTTTTTTATGTAAGTCTTCCAGATGGGGTTTTCATTTAATTGCGTGGGTTGTCATAATATGTTAGTCATCCTTTGTATTGCCTTGTGTAGTGCGTATAGTTGTATCATGTTGTTTTACCCAGTTTTCACGAACGGGGATGGTTTGTGCCTCCTTTTTATTAGGAGTGGTTTATGTGGTTTGTGCCTCCATGGATTAGGAGTGGGTTATGTGATTTGTGCCTCCTTTGGAAGGAGTGGATTATGTGTTTTGTTTCCTATAGTGTTTGGAGTGGGTTTTCATTATATGTTCCTCCTAGAATTGGAGTGGTTTTATCTTGTTGGTTTGCACTTGGGACTCCCTTGATGATTGGTTTTGTTTGGTATGTTGTCAAGTAGAAGAGTGGCTTCTATTAGGCGCCAGAGCCCAAAGAGGTAAACTAAGAATCCTTCAGAGGTGGTTTAATCAAGTGATAACTAAAAAACAATATGCTTAGAAGTTAGGTAGTTTTTCACCTTAATCAAGATAATTTAGCCTCACTCATAGACGCAAGTGCTTGTATAGGCTTGGGATGAGTGGGAAGGCCTGGAATGGCAAGGTCATCTATCTTGTCTTTACGAGAGGTATTTGATTCTGCATGAGTGAGTATGGGTGTCGGGATTCAGTTGAGACCACTAGGACAACCCATAGTGGGGGCCAAAGCCTATGAAGATTCCCAGAGGATATCCCATGTCGAACTATGTGATGACACTATTTCTATGACAACAGTTGGTATGTGATTTTGTGTGTATGGTTTCTTCACATACTCAATCTATTTTATTTTTGGAAGCAATGTGACCTATGTTAGTGATTTTAGAGTTGTACTTGTGTTTTCTTATGGTTGTGTAGTTCATGTGACTAGTTGTGTCAGTGTGAGTTAGCCAGTGTCTAAAGGTGTAATACCCCTCATACTGTTTAGACTAATTAATTTCCATGCTTTAACTTGATACGTTGATACTATGATGATACTAGTATGGTTTGATTTGGTTGGTTTGAAGTTTGATGATGTTGTTATTCCTTTAGTGGACATGATCATTTGATATGACATTATTTGTAGGATTTATGTTACTCTGTGTGTTGATTGGATTATTGTTTATTCAAATAGTTGTTCATTAATGTTTTATATGTCGATGTGATGATTCTTTGGTGATCATATTAAACTTGGATTCGGTATTAGTTTATAATGCAATGGTTTAATAATTCTAGTTATGATGTAGTAGTTAAATATCATGTTATCTTATGATCAATTTGGTTAGAAATGTTAGCTCGTTATTGATATTATAATTGTTAGAATAGATTAGGTGAGAGGACAGTGTAGCATCACTTGTTCATGAGTGCCCTGCTACACTACAATTTCTTCTCACGATAGGATGTTTGACTATATATATACATGTGCTACTTGACGTTTATTTGGATGCAGGATTGTAGGAATAAGTCTCGATTCCACCTGTTTCGGAAGGAAAGGGCAAGCAATAAATTAACCCAATGGGTAAAAATGTTGAAAAGGGGAGTAGGTTTGGAAGTGTCCCCGTCCCAAGTTCGTCGTCCTGTTGTAGTTGTAGTGTCATGACTGAAGTGTTGTCCTTGTTGTTATGCATTTTTTATTGTGAGTATTTATTTATGGTTAGTGTCTGAGTAATTAATCTTATTTGATAAGATAATTAATTAAATTTGTTTTGTTGTTTTGATTTAATTGTGAGTTAATAAATGGTTAAATTTAAATATATTATAAATTAAACAAAAAGAAAAGATTTAATTAATTAAAAGTGCAAATAATTATAATTAGATTAATATTGTTGAGAATAATTAGATATTATCTTTTTATTAATATTAGATTAGAAAATCATGTGAGGATAATATCTTGATTAAATAAATTATTCTAATTAAAATTGTAGATAAG